>PVKM010009307.1:0-37163 GCA_004027735.1 Carollia perspicillata | reverse complement strand
CGTACATACGCAATACGCACACTGTGCAGAGCTGAGGCAAATAATCACAGTGATTCAAACCAATGAGTATGTATAGCAGTTTACTGGGTAGGTTGCATGAAAGAGGGTGACAGTATCTGAAATACGAAACCAACTGTTTCATTAATAGCTTCATTTTGCAATATAGACAAAGAATGAGAGAGTTCTCTTACCTGGTATAATCTAAAATATAAAAGAAAAGATGAAAACCCTGTATTATCCTAGTTAGTTTTAGATTAATTTATACAAAAGAATCTTGAAGAAAAAATATTTTACATCTCTCATAAATCCTCACATTTCTCATACTATTCTAATATTTTCGCATTAACAAACTCAAGTGAAAAGTTTAAATCTAATAAAAAGGGATCAAAAAGTAATTTTGAACACTAAAAACTATTCACTTTTTAATTATCAAAATGACTTCAATAAACATGTACTATTGATTCACTTTGATCAATTTGAAAACTGAGTGTACCTTGCTGCTGTGTACCTCTTAGTCAATCATTACAAAGTAATACAAACAAGCAACAAATTCTGAGGTGAGTTGCATCTTGATAGAATTGAGGAGGATTTTACTGTGGTTTGCTCTCACTAGCTATGGAGAACAAATTTTCTTCTTTCAAAATATAAACACTTATAGAACGATTATTTGCATCTGGCTACTTGGGGGGTTTTCTTTGTTTGTTTTTTTATTTTGTTTTAATATATCCTTACTGCTCTTCATTTTGCTTTTACCCCTCTGAGACTTTTACTAATATTCTAGTAACTTTTTTAGTGAAACTTTTATGTAAATTAAATTCCATGTGTGACAGGATCCACTTAGTAGCTTAATTCTAACTGAGTACTCACTTGTATTGTAGTATAATTCTTCATCACTAATTCAATGTATAAAAAATCATAAGAATATTATTCGACTTTCAAGCTCTCAAGATCAGAGCCAATAAAAATTTTAACTTAATTCATTATGTAATTTTAGATTTTAGTGCCTCAAAGTCAAAGGACTATTGAGATGTTATTAATACCTTTATTCATATTGACTCAATCAAATGGGCAATAAAGTGCTGAAATATAACAAAAAATTGTTTTGGATTACATATATTAGTCTTTAGCTTAGCATTTAAGGGATAGTTAAAAAGCTTTTATCAATCAGTCCTCCTTCTCCACTTACTACTATTGATCACCCAATATACATAGTCCATTAAATATAAAAAGTAGAGAACCTTCCCACAAGGTCAACAGGGCATGAAGTTTCTATGTGGAAATTTCATTTCAATAAGGTAAAGTACATCAGGTTTGGCCAATGCTTACATCACAGATTTTGAAAGATAAAATAATAATTCACTTGGAAATATATATATATTTACATATATACTATTTCCTAAGTAACTGCTATCCAAATTTGTTTACATACTCATACTCATAATCCAAAGTACCAGCCAGTTAAAAAGATAGTTCAGGGTAAGAGTAGAGCATAATTTTCTATCCATCCAGAAGAGAAATTATTTATGTATAGAGAGGACAGACTTCTGGAGAAAAGCAGTGAGAAGAGCAGATGCTTTAGGGGGAAAATTTGGAGACTATGGTCACTCACTTTCTCTACCCTGGCCCCATCCATTTTAACCTTTGTATAGTTTATGCATTGAGGACTGCATGAAATCCTATTCTGTGGGAGGGAAGAAGAGGGAGTATAAATGAGGCTGGGCTGGAGAGAACAATTTTGACCATTCTTTCTCACCTTTTGCCATTTGACTTTCTCTTTCCCCCCTATACCTTGCTTGGTGAAATACGGATTTTATTAGTTGCTTGGGGGGCGGGAGGTATTTGTTTTTTGCATAGTTTTGGCTTTTGTTTTATACTCCTGATCAACTGTTTATTGAAAGTCAATTTTTCAGATGCCTTTGAAGACTGTCAGAAAAACAGGTCTTGAAGGGCCACTTGGCATACAGACTGGTAGGCCCAAGTTCTTGCCCTCATTCCTGCCCTCTCTTCTTTCCTCTCATCCACATTCTATCTCTCGTTAGAAACCTAAACTTGATCATCTTTGTACCAAACAAGCAGCGAAGGACCTGTCGTTTCCAAAGCTAAGTTTAAACAATAATTGGCACTTAATTCATCCCCCTATATCCAAGTATAAGACTAATTTACCTGGTAAGATTACAGGCAACCCCAGACAACATCAAGGAGACACAGCCTGCCTTCTGGGTCCAACACAGCATCACCAGTGCACAGCAGGACACCTGGCACACAGGTGGTGGTTGAGGGAACTATTCTACACCTTCCTGAATTCATGCCTTGGCCCATGAAGTTAACTTTCAGGGACTCTGGAAAGGTCATTTAATACCTGGTCACAAGGTAGAAGTAATGAGTGCTTGGTGACTTTGGGAAATGGAACTGAGCAAGACTGGCTCAGCTCTTCTTAACTCTCTTTTCAAAGATACCTATTCTCAGGTGTACATGGAGGTGGTAGAGCTGGGGTTGTGAAATGAATACATTTGGTTACAAACCAAAACCCTGGTTTCCAAATGACTTGAGCAGTAATAAAGCTGATTTTCATATCCCTACCTGTTTGAATGCTATGTCTTATTTCTCAACTGATTTTAAACTTAAGAGTTGAGGGGAAGGTGTGATTATTACCCCTACAGTCCCACCAGTAGAAAATACCTGGCAAATATTAATTGGTTGGTTGGTTGAATGAATGAATGAATGAATGAATGAATGAATGGCTATCAGCTGGCAAAAATGCTGCATAACTCTACGTTTGTTTCTCTGGGACATACAGACTGGCCTGCAAATCACACTCCTGCTTTGCCCCCAGTCATATTTAGACTATTCCTCTTAGGCCCTGCTCACAAAAATGAGAAGTGATGGGAAATGTATAGCTCTATTTCTTTTTTTAAAAGATTTTATTTATTTTTAGAGAAAGGGGGAGAAAGGAGAAAGAGAGGGAGAGAAGCATCAATGTGTGGTTGCCTCTCATGCACCCCCTACTAGGACCCTGGCCCACAACCCAGGCTTGTGCCCTGATTGGGAATCGAACGAGCGATGCTTTGGTTCACAGGCCCTCACTTAACCCACTGAACTACCTCAGCCAGGGCCTGTATCACTCTGTTTCATCCCACATGCTCTATTTCCTGGAGACCAGGTGAGGGAGAAAGGACACCTGCTTCCATTACGTTTTCTCCTTCATATTCCACCAGGTAGAGATGTAAGTGGATACAGCAATTTCTTTTTCCAAAGCCATTATATCATAATTAAGCTTTATTCACACTTTAGTAAAAATTACTTTAGTCAGATAATCTACTAACTTTTTTGCAGACTACTGCTAAATAATTAAATAATGAATTTAGCAAAAGAGGAAAAGTTACAACAGGAAAAAAAAAACAAAGATAAGCAACACTTCTGCATCCATGTATCCAATTATTTATTCTAATACTGATACTATCAAATATTCATTTTTTCATTTTATACTTGATATAACATTTACTTTTAATCACATTTTAAATTCTTAATTCATTTTTCTTATTTTTGGTTGAGCTATTTTCCAAAACAAATTTCTTACTCAATATTTTTTCTAGAAGTGATGAGTCTCATACAAATCTTAAAAATCCAAAGATACTGAGTATAATATTAAGATATTAGAATTTCAGTCTCTCCCTGTCTCTCTCTATCTCTGTCTGTCTCTCTTTCTCTCTCTCATCTTTTCTTAATATCTCTCGGCTGTAACAACTTTGAAATTATATCTGCTTCTAAGAAGCCAAATTCAGGGTAAGAATCCAAAGACTTTTGAGAGTCTCAAGAAATAACGTTTTTTTGTTAATGGGGGTTCTAATGCAGAGCACTGCAGAACACCTGAGTGCTTTCCTTTCCTCATGTATCCCTAAAACTTGACAACTGACCCAGACGTCACGTGAATATGACACAGCCCCTAAACATCAGTCAGTGTCCAAGGTCCTTTGGTGCCCTCAAGCTGCCCAATGTTCAAGAGCAGACATTCACTTTTTGGTGCCCACCGCTCAAGCATAAGGTCAACATGCAACTGCCTGAAATGACATTTTCACACACACACACACACACACACACACACACACATTTCTGTAGACATTTTAAAAATCTCTTGATTGACGTTGAACTGATGTTTAAATTATGTCTGCAGTTAATATCTACAACTCTTCAGAATTACATTTTTCTCCCATCCATGTAATGAAAAATGAAAACAACACCCTTCCCCCACACATAAGAACACACACCAAAAAAAAATAGGTGGAAAATTTTTAACCAACATGCATAGAAGGAAATGCATTAAAACTAGTTTATGTTTATAGTTTAATCTCTTTAAGCTTGAAGCATATAGGTATTGTAGATCTGAGAGCCAGTCACTTTATAAAATAATTAGTCAAAAATTGTGTTTCTTTGTGACATTAATGATTTTTGAGGACTAAAGATTGAAATTAATAGTCTGCATGTTCTAATAATACTAAATATTACATTTATTTGCAACTTTAAAAGAGGAATATCTATAAGTCTGTAGATTTTTACACACAATATTTAAATAGGTTATAATGCAATCATTCCATTTAGTCTTTCACTTTACAATTTTATTTTTCTCTAAATCAAACTGTATTACATAAATTTCTAATTGATCCCTATCTATATGTTACTTTTAAAATGAACATTTTGCCCTGGCTGGTATAGCTCAGTGAATTGAGCGCAGGCCTGAGAACCAAAGGGTTGCAGGTTCAATTCCCTGTCAGGGCTCATGCCTGCCTGGGTTGCGGGCCAGGTCCCCAGTGAGGGGTAAGTGAAAGGCAACCACATATTGATGTTTCTCTCCCTCTCTTTCTCCCTCTTTTCCCCTCTCTCTAAAAATAAATACATAAAATATTTAAAAAAATAAAAAGTAAAATGAACATTGTGATAAACTAAGCAATGTTTGGATGTTGTACTTTCTAATGTTTGTAAAACCTAGGGATTCTTTAATAAATTTATAATAAGTCCTGCTGAAAACACATTTTTGTTAGTGAGGTTGTCTATAAATAGAAATTCTAATAAATTCTCAATGTTTGTTGACTTGTCTGCTATATATTTTGTTATTGTTGTTTCACTATATCATACAGTACTTTATTATTAATGATGCTGCCAAAACATGATATTGCCAGCAGATCTGATATTTTCCCTAATCATTCATAATTTTAGGGCTTTTCATTATTTTCTTAAAATTTAAAAGTCATTGTAAACTTATATTTATGGGTCTATTTTCATTTCCCAGTAAGATAATTGATTAGCTTTGTGGGACCACAAATAAATGACCAGAATTTTATATACTAATACTCTCAGTTTCAGATCAAGTTTAAAAGGGTAGATATTTCAAAGTGTTTTCCAGAATAAAAACAATGCTATGAATGCAAGTCACACAGCCAAACCCCCTTTCAAAAACCTTTGAAAGTGTGTCCATGGTGCTTGCTCAACTGATTCAGTGGGGTGGGTCATAGGAAGTAGCAGGCAAAATTCAAGCAAAATTTATAATTTAACCTATGAAAGTTTTTGAAACAGCCTGGCATTTATTATTATTGTTAGGCTTTTCCTTTGCCTTCAGTATCATGTTATTAAAAATTATCCACTTGTTGTTCATTTATTGTTCCGCATCCCTGCATGGTTCTGAGCTAGCTTTGAGGATACTCATTTTTCACCTGGAACCCGTTTTCACTGGATCCTTTAGTTCAAGGCAGTGTCATACCTACTATGTTAGACTTTCGTGTAGGCGAACTTACAGGGCTCTATAACAAAGAAACAATTTGAAAATTGAAAAACAGCATGTTTTGTTACAAACACATGGCAATATTTTGGTTAAAGGGAAAGAAATATGTCAACTCTATAAACAACATTGCCCTGAAATATCCTATTTAAAGAACTATCACTGGCCATATAAAATAAGAATCTTTACTGATTATTTCACTTAAACATTCTGTTCTCAAAATGCAACCCCAAAAAGGTAAGGAAAATGTAATCTATTTTATATGAAGATAAAGTACAGTATATAAATGGGCTCTCGAGTAAGCAATAAAATTATAAGAGGAGAAATGATTTAGAACATTCTGAAGCCAGGCTAAATAACCATATAAGCACAGTAACAAAAATGCCAAATTAAAAAGATCCATTGGTGGTCTTGGAGGCCTAATTATAATTCTAACAAGATTTGTTGCATGTATGTTTGTACAAAAAGAGGCATCACACCCTTGTATAAACCACATTCCTTACACATCTCTGAAATGGGAAGAACAGTGCTGTTGCTTCCCGGGGATGTCAGAGTTCACTGGTAAATGTTCTGGGTTGGATGTAAAGCCTCAAACTAACTGAGCAATAAGTTTCATGAATGATCTGAATTTAAACCGTTATATCTACAACAATCCATTTAAGCTAGAGTGAAAATAAAGATGATTTACTCTGGGAATCTGACTGTAGTACTATTAAACCATTTGGCTATGTAAATTATCTGCATATCAGAAAAAGTAGAAGCCCACATATGTTTATTTCCATTTTCACCAAGGCTTGAAGCTATATAACATACTCGATTTCTGGCTTACCTGATAATTCTTAGCTATTAGTTCATGTCAGTACTCATTCTCTTAAGAAATAAAATAAATCTGATCTAAGTTTTGGCAAGAAGCTCAAAGTCAGAATTTATTTCAGTTTATTATTGCATTGGTAATACGGTAAAAACTTAAAATCTTGGAATGCTCTTTATTGGTAGATGAAACCTTTTTTCTCTTGAAGTTATACTATCAAAATATGGATATTTACGATTCAGAATTACAGCACAATTTTCTATGTCTAGAATATTTAATGAGACTTTGCTGCAGTTATAATGTCAACATTTCAGGATTTCAACGTACCGTAACTGCAGTAATCAATTAAGCCTTACAACATCCTAAGTTAATAGCCTTACAACATCCTAAGTTAATATTCAGTCATCCTTTCAGCCTTTGGTTAAACGTAAGCCAGTATTGGGGAAAAAATCACAAGGTTAATTTCCTTCAGTACTTCTATGTTCTGGGCATTTATAAACAAATGAGTCAGATTTATAAGTAATTTTATTCTAGCTATGTTTCTCATTATAAATAAAATATGGAATTTATAAAAATTCCATTTAAAATATGTTCATAAATTATAGGGTTATTAACAAGTACAGAAGGGCACCTGCTATGTACAGTGTTAGGACTCTCAGAGGTATCTCCAGTATTGTCAGGTAATATTTACCTTTATGACAATAAAGTAAAATGGTCCTATATTTAATTCTATACCATAGAAAAAAACTTGGTCAGTAAAATTCTTAATGATACAGCAAACTTCCTGATTGCTTTGTAAAAAATTCACATTAACCAATAATCTCCCTATGAAATTTAAAAAATCTTTAAAAGGCATTTATTAAGTTGGAGAGAAAAAGAAAAAGAAGAGAGGAGCCTTGACAATACTTTCATGAGTCGAACCCATTAGATCAGGTGAAAATCAAGTGCAAGTTGAGCTCACTAGGGCTGAGGAGTCTCCAACAGTAAGTGTGCCCCTGGCCCCTGCAGCTTTCTTCCATCCACAGTCACTGCAGAAGCCCGGAGGACTCCTGGTCACATCAAGCACTTTCAGTCTGACACAGCGAACTCCCGAAGCCCTGACATGACCTCTGGTATGGCCATTGCTTAAGAGATATTAGACACCCTCTACTACACCCCCAACCTTTAATACAAGTCAGAAACATTAAGAAAGCCTAATGAAGATGTGGGGGCAGAAGAATGTTCTCTGCTTGTACAGCAGTGAGATCTAAATTAGCCTTTTTAAGGCAGCGGTAAGTCTGGCGAAGCATGGTTCAGCAGAAACTTGAGTCATCACCAGCAAGAAAGGAAACCTGAAGCCAAGACGAGTGCCACTTCTTTTGGCATTTCCCCCACCTGAGTTCTTAGTTTGTAATGCAGGGCTGGGATTAGGGAGAGGTAAGTGAGGTCCCTAGGGTGCAAAATGGAAGGAAGGCAGCCATGGCAGTGAGAGGCTCTTTCAATGTTGCACCTTAGGTATCTCACTCACCTCACCCTGGTCTAAGCCCTGCTCTGCAATGGTTTTTTCAAGGATTTCATGGCCAGAAGCTCAAACTATCAAAGCACTGCTGATGACAAACAAACGAGTCCAC
Organism: Carollia perspicillata; assembly: GCA_004027735.1. NCBI lineage: Eukaryota > Metazoa > Chordata > Mammalia > Chiroptera > Phyllostomidae > Carollia > Carollia perspicillata. The sequence continues at coordinate 28,972 of PVKM010009307.1, read as the reverse complement.
AGTTTAGAAAGAGGAAATATAAGATGCACAGGACACAAACAAAAATGATCAAAATAAAGGCTACCTCCCAATGGAAACAATATTGTCCACCAAAAATATGTAATGTTGTCAATCTGTTCCAACTAATCCTGCCACAGCTCATTTGGCATTGGAACATAATTTATTATTTCAACAGTCTGGAGTATCATGGGTGAAATTCTGCCCTAAAACCTATCTTTAGTATAAGTCTAACACGACAGTTATTTTTGAAAGTGTGTGATAACCATAGCCCTACCCCCAACTCTAATATGTACAGGGACTCCAATATAACAATAAAATCTATTTCCTCTGAGTGGCTTTAAAGCTACTACAATATAACTAAATGATTTTAATTGTAGGAGTGTCTGTAGTTGCCAATCCTAGTCAAAGCACAATAGCTCCTCAAAACTGAGCTAAACAGATACTTCCGTTAGGATCAGAATATAATATCTTACAAACTGAAAATCTTTCAAAGGGAATAATGATTCCTGGTACTCATTTGTATCTAAAGTGCCAGAGAGAAGAATACTTGGACAGTTAGTTTCCTGACTTAATTGTAACACTAATCAGTATTTTTAACAATGGGTAGATTGATGTTAGAAGCACTACTTACTGAATGAACCCTTTTCTATTCAGAGGGAACTTAACCTTTCTAACTTTATACCTTTGATTTCCAAATTCATTTGCAAGTAAAAATAAAACTGTTTAGTCTTGGTGACTTTCCAAGACTTGTGAACTCAGAATTTTTTAATTTGTAAGTTTCTTGAAGTCAGAAACTATCCACTAATCATCCATTTATTTCCACTTACTTTCCCTGTATAAGATCAAGATAAAAGTTACACATTTACTTGTTAAATAATGAATTAATGAATGAATGACTTGGGATGTTAGGTTGTACATCCTGACGTTTGGATTTGAATTCACCATAGTGGAACAAAATTATTTGCTTCATAGTCTTTGAGTCTAGTTCATTATAAGAATACCTTCCTAGACATAGGTTTCATATAAGGCAAAACTGAAAAAGTCACCACTGTAAATAGTTGAGAAATTTGATCATACATCTTGTTGTAATAATATGTAGTCCATGAATAACATGAAGAAATTCTGATCTAACTTTCTACTGTCACTCTCCTAAAATGCACAGAACAGAATTTAGTTCTTTAAGTAGCCAGTTTTGCTTGTACAGTATTTTATAGATTTTTAAGTATTGATCACGTGTGATGGTCACACAATCCTATGAGTAAAGCAAGAATCATGTCCACACTACAGATGACAAAACTTAGGTTGGAGAGATTACATGACCTGATCAAATTCAGAGCATTAACAAATGCAGAAGAGAGATTAGAGCCCGGATCTTTTTATTCCCATCTGGTGAGCTCTCTACTACACAGCTACAACTGTCTGAATAAAATAATGAATGCTGAACATTTTCAGTACAAATAGAAAGAGATTATGATCTCCAAAACCTTCATATTTTATGGTGGTCGATTATGTACACTTGATATCAAATCCCTTTAAAATGTAGAACACCTTGAACTTCTTTCCTTTGCCCATAAGCAAAATACAACTGTGTCTATTAGCAAGCTATGCTACATAAATATTAGCTACAAACAATTTTAACAAACAATTTTATAAGGAAGGGCCACATAAAAGTGTAAGTGTGTCACTGCTGTTGTCAGCCTACTCTTTCTGTCACTGAGGGAGGAAGAAAAGTGACCTCCAAAGACATTGAAAAGGCAACCAGTTTATAGGGCAGTGTTTATAGACCTAATAGCAGGATGTCTTCCACAATCCATTTACTGCCTCTAACTAGCTATAATGTGACTAACCATTAGTGACTGTCCTCATTGCCCTTCACTGACCCTTGTACAGCTGCATCCCAATGATTTTAACTATCTCTAAAATATGATGCCCATTGAAAAAGGGTAAGTTTGAATATTCTTTTCTAAGAGAGTTGAGTTTTACAAGTAAGGCAGGAAGAAAAGTAGGTAGAAGACTGTTTCCAAATAAGTAAATAATAACAAATTCCCCTTGGACTGCTGTAAACAATTTTAATTCACTATTGTGGAGTTGAAGACCTTTGTATTTCCCCTGAAACTCTGGCAGAAATGATGGAACGTGAGTAGTGATGGCTTTCACATCATGAAATGATAGCTTTTTTCTCCTACAAATTTGTCATTCTTTGCTGTGAACTTTGTCAGACCCTTGACAAAGATCTGTCACCATGGGCTAGAAGAACTACTTTCACAGTAGTCCATCCACATAATTAAGCCTTTTTGTTGCGGTTGTGGTGGTAGTTGTAGTTGTGGTTGTGCAGAGTGCTTATTGTGACCTTGGAGACTTGGCCTCTCCCCCATTCACATCTATGCCATTTTAAGTAGTCGCTCAATTTCTGTGTCTGATGTTTGATGGAGCTGCACCTGTTCCTCACCTACCTGTTTTCGTGAGAAAGACAGATATTCTAAGGGACACAACTTTGAAGTCTTAGAAGATACATCTAACTGTAGGTGATGTTATTTTCATTATCATTTATTCTCTTTGAAGCTCTATTTCAGTACCTCTGACATACAGTATCAATAACCCTGAACTGAAACCAGATACTCTCATAGTTTATAGCTCCTCACTGTATCTCTGAACATGCTTTAGGACATATCTCTTTTCTGCTCTCTTATTACATTAAACTGAATCCAAAACATGGTTGTTTGTGAATTTCTTAGTTTAAAATCCTAGTTTTTTATATTTTATCCTGAGATCTTGAGTTACTTTTCTCTGTCTCTCTCTGTCCCTCTCTCTTTTTTTCTCTCTCCCACCTCTCACTTCTCACCTCCTCTCTCCACCTGTCCATCTGGCTATCTCTTACTTTACCATTACTCCTATGGCTTTCCCAGTCCTATTAATGGAGGCCGTAAAAATCTATGATCATAGCTGAGCCCTCAAACCACTTGATTGGAAGCATCGAATCCTGACTGGAGCAAACTAAGCAGTAGAGTCTGCAGAAGCATTTGAAGGATTTTTAGTCAACCCAGGGAGCATATAAAGTATGAGCAGAGTACTTACATCTATTACAACCTAATTTTATAACAACAAATAGAGGTTGTTTGGGTTTATTTTTCTATTTTACTTTTTACAACTCTACTAAGGAACTACTGTGATTATTTAAGTTTTATATTCACAAAAGGTAATCTTCATTGGCAAAGTTCCTATGGAGTAATTCAGACTTCTCTGGTGATGAGTGCCTTCATAAATTTATAGAAAGCAGCAGAAGTTCTCACTGGAATTTCATAATTCAGGGGTTGGGGACAAAGGAAGGGCACTTCACATTCCCTTCCTGGACCTGCTCCTCAGTTATAGATGCGCTTGGAGGGACGGAATTCTCAGCTGCTAGTTGTCTCAGCATTTTAATCTCCAAACTAAAACTAATAAATTTGACATTCTAAAGAAGGGCTAAAAGCAGAAAGGAAAACTCATTGTTTATGTTCTGATTTGCAGATATCAACATTATAGAGATATTTTTCTTCCCAATTTCTTCTGAAAAAGTGACATTTTAAAAGAGAAAAGTTGACAGTGAGACAGTACAGAATGTGGCTTCACACGGTCATGTGGTTCATAAACATAGAAGCATCTCCGTGTTGGAACCCAAACTGTGTGCAGTAGGATATGGGTCCAGACAGAGTCTGAAAAGCCTTTGAAGATATTTGCTTTCTAAACAGAATGCTCAAATTTCCCATGTTAACAGCAATTGTGACCCTTCTTTCACATTGGGTGAAAATTGCTGTAGTTTCGCCCAGAGCAGATAAAAATAAACATGAGATAAATCAGTAGATTCTGTAGTAAATATTAATAAAATAGCACTTCAGAACTACATTCAAATACATATTTGCACCATAATAAACTACCCCCCATACATATATCAGAAGTAATGAATGTGGGAATATTACCTTTACAGACAGGAGCCTGATACCAGGTCTTACAAATTTCCATTGATGTGGCGTAGTCACATTGGTAAGGCCAAAACCAGTCTTCAGGGTCTTCACCACTTTGCAGGCTGCCAACATCCTTGTCATTTTGAAGATGTGGTTGTGTGACTAAAATTAAATGCAATTACATGTATTTGATGAGAATTTTGTTATAATATTTTTTAATTAATGTGAAAGAAAGCTGGGGAGAGGGGAGTGCAGACAGGTGTGTGGGGCTGACTGCACAGGGAGCTTTGAACTTCTATTCATTCTGTCATTAAATGTCTTCAGCCACAGCTCCTCCTCCTCTGAACCCCTCCTCCTGAGGTAATAATGTCCAGAGACGTGCTGTGGACATGTCATACACATTGCAAAACATCAAATGCTACCTTCTCCTGCTGAAATAATGCTCGTGTTGTAGAAAGCCAGTCACCTGTCAAAGGAATTGCTTATGCAGCTGAAAAGAATGACCTAGATACAATGGACAACCTTAGTCATTTCACCCTAAAGAGTAGCATCTTTCTAAGAATGCGAAGGATCAAAAGCTTTTAGTTGTATTAGATGTGATGCCTAATTTGCCTGGAGAAAGACTGTGGATTCCCGAAGAAACCTGAAGGCTGGCCATTTTCTGCTTGGAAAAACAAAATATGGAAATCACATACAATAATAAAGATATCAGAATAAACTTTTCTCTACAAATACAGAGTAAACCTACTTATATTGTTTTTGTTTCATTGTTTTCTTTTGAGTTAACAAAGTTCTATGTTCTAATTTTTTAAGCAATGCATAATATTAAGTAAAACACAACTGAAGCAAAGTAGTCTATTTATATCACTCTTAAGTTTTACATTTGTAAGTGTATAAAACAATGGCAAACATTGATTTTAATTAAAAACATGGTCTTTTATTTTTTTTAATTTTATTTATTTATCTTTAGAGGGGAAGGGAAGGAGAGAGGGAGAGAAATCTCAATGTATGGTTGCCTCTCATGCGTCCCCCTCTGGGAACTGGCCTGCAACCCAGGCATGTGCCCTGACTGGGAGTCGAACCGTGATCATTTTGCTCGCAGGCCCGTGCTCAATCCACTGAGCTATGCCAGCCAGGGCAAAACATGGTCTTTTAAATTATTAAAATGTTACATATAAAATTTTCAAAATTTGAGCATTCGTGTTTAAACCTGAGTTGAAATTGATAACTTAGACCTTCAATCCCATGGTTGATCAGGTTGATCAGGCAGGCAAAGTCTCATTGGCTCCCGGAAGCTGTCACTTGAGTCATGTGATTATGTACATCAGGAAATACTGCAGCATTTTCCTTCGATATACTTGCAAAGGAAGTCAAGATATAAAAGCTCCCTCCTAGGGCCTCCTAGGGCCTCTCAACATGGAAAAGATGAAATAGAATGACATATATATGAGGTCTGTCCAGAAAAAGCCCAGCCTTTGTTAATCTAACAAGAAATGTTTCTACAATTTCAGTGTAACCTGGCAGCCAAGGAGAGTGGACTGGAATGTGCATGTGTGAACAATGACAATTTCACAATGGGGGCAGTAGACTATGTTGAGTGAGCATGTGTACCGTGTGGCCATTGCATTCAAAATGACTACGTGAATAGGGCAACGAATCTGCCTCAAATTTTGCATTAAGCTTGAACATTCCTCCATGAAAACTATTTGGGTAATTTAGAAGGCCACAGCTATGGGCAACTGGTGATGGGCAGCTTCATCACAACATGCATAATGTGATGCCCATCCATGCATCATATCTCATGCAAACTTTTATAGCAAAACATCAAATCAGCCAGGTGACTCAGCCCCACTACAGCCCAGATTTGGCACCCTGTGACTTCTGACTTTTCCCAAAACTAAAATCAACTTTGAAAGGGAAGAGATTTCAGACCATCAATGAGATTGAGGAAAATATGACAGGACAGCTGATGGTCACTGGGAAAGCTGTCCCAAGGTGCCTCCTTTGAAGGGGACTGAGGCATCATTGTCCTATGTACAATGTTTCTTGTATCTTCTTCAGTAAATGTCTCCTTTTTTCATATTATGTGGCTGGATACCTTCTGGACAGACCATATATATACATATGCAAAATTACTTCAAATCATTGCCAGTACCCAGAGGTACCCAGGCAGTAAACATTATCCTCCCTTTATTATCTGTACTTTAATTACATGACAGTTGGGATACTGATGAGTCCAAAGATTGAACAAGGAATATATATTAGTAGGTCATTTATAATAATTTTTAAGAGTTGACCAAAAAGTATGATGAACTGAACATGGTTTTCCACAGAGATGTCAGCAACCTTACAATGTAATTCCATTACTCTAGAACCTAAAAAACAAACAAACAAACAACTGTAGACTTAAGACTTGTAATGGGCTTTCATTTTTGTCAGTAAAATGACCTGGATGTAGGGTATGGCCTGTTTTTAGTTAGCAGAATGAAAGGTGAAGAGACAGAAGATTTGCAAAATTTGGGTAAATATTGTAAATTAGAGACTAAGAAAATGTATTCATTGTGATTCTACAATCATCATGGGGATTGGAAAGGCCAATAAATAAAATGATGATTAGTTTTAAATTTGAGTGTTAAGACAGACTGAAATCTACAAGCAAACTGGAAAACAAGTTATTACATTAGTGAGGAAGTTTACATTAGCATAGACCAAAGGGGTGAGGTGATGAGTTGATTGGTAGTGAACATTCAAGTCCTTCATGAAAAATGTAATGGAAATACTTCACTTTTTTGAAAGAAACTCTTCAAAGCATTTCAAAAAGTTTTTCAATTTGGAATTATTTTCCCCCCTCTGATTGCATTTACATGGCCTTCCCCTCACATAAGCTGCATACGACTAAGCAGGGTGACAGGTGTGCACCCCCATAGACACAGGAGTTGGGGGAAATCTGTACTTTTGAAATATGTTATGTATGAGCCAGGACATTAAGGGTTTACTAAGTTTATAAGTCACTCATTCAAAAAAGTAAAATATTATATATTTTTCTGTTGACATATTTATCATAGTTACAGCATTAGGCTACTTTTTTCTTTTTACAATCTCAGGTAGAAAACTAAAGCTAAATTAAAGCTAAATATTTCTCAACTTTGATGGAGTAAGTAAGTTTCTGGTACCTTTTAATTTAATGCTAAGACATATTCTATTTCTTCCATAAATTGGAAAATGCTTTGAATGTATATAAATGAATATACATATATATGTGTATATATGTGTGTATATGTGTGTATATATGTATACACATAGAAAGATATATATACACAGAGAGACAGAAGTATCCTTAACTAACAATTATTTATCATTTCTTTAGAGGTATGAAAGTATTCAGCCTTCCAAATCCCTAAGAGCAATTAATTTGATGAATTTGTCATTGGGATATCTCATATTGAAAATGGTACTATATTAAGTACAAAGAGGTATTTATTTTTATTTGATACTTTTAAAAATCAGAAAGATACAAAAAATAGATAATAACCCCCTCAAACATAACTTCTGTTAATATTTTAGTGTATTTTCTTTTAGCATTTACTATATGCAGAGATCATAATTTTGAAAACTTTGATCAACTTTTATTATGTTTTCATGAGGTACTATTACATTAAAAGTATGTTCAGTGTCATTACATGTACTTTTAAAACCTTAATTGAAATGGCTGCAACATATTCCATTTTCACTGCTTCCTCTGTTGCTATAATGCATATCAATTTGCCATTTTAAACAAATATTACCAAATTTCTTCCCAAAGAGAGTGTACCAATCTATACATCAATCATAATATATGAATATCTCTTTAAATACATCCTCACTAACTTAGGTATCACTTTTCATTTGCTTGTCTGAGCACTGAAAATGGTAACTTGTTTTCATTTAAATTTTAAATTATTAGTGAAGTCAACTACTTCCACATGCTTTTAATTATAGCTATTTTTTCTTTTTTGCCTCTTTTTGTTCCCATTAATCTATTTATCTTAACAGTCAAGATAACCTCTTAAAAGGAAACACAAAGCCACCCAACAGACAGCCTGTATTTGCATTCTCTTCATGTGGACAATCCATTGTCGTAAGCAAGGGGAAGCCTGCTGCCAATTGGTAAAATTGGCTCATCCTGGAGAATAAAAGCCTCAAGTTTTGCAATAAAGAGAAAATAATGGTGTTAGTTGTTCCTTTCTGAAAAGTACAGAAACTGCCAACTGCCCCCTGAAGTGTGTCATGCCGGATAATGAATCAGAAACAACTCTTAGAGAGTGATGCATCTATCAGAAAGTCTTCAGCGCAGCAAACAGGCCAGAGGTGCTCTGTAAAGCTTTGAGGAATGGTTAAATTCCTGTGTACCCAGTTCCTGTTTCATCAAGAATGTTTTTTTTTTTAAACAGAAACAAATATAATTATGTCAGATGAATATAAAAGGAAATAAAGATGTTTCAGAATAGGAAAAGAGAACAGTCAATTAAGAATTCTATGACAGGTTATTTTGAAGAGACAAGTAGAAAGCAGGAAACAAGGTGTGTCTAGAAAGCAAATATGTTCAGAGCAAAGGAAGATGAGACAAGCCTCTGAAAAAGAAAGTTCTATTTTGTGTCTGAGCACAGATTCATTAAAATAGAATATTAAAAAGTAGAAGGGATTATTATGGTTAATTCTGAGTTTTACTAGCCTAATATAACAAGGAAAACTGTCACAAATGAGGGCAGGGGCAGAAGAGGCTATACTTTGAAGGAAGAGAGTGTGGATTTGTTACCACACGAAAGGCGTATATTTTCTCCCAGCACAGAAACTAGCAGAAACTGGTAGAAGGATTCCTCAAATGAAGTTTGACCAAGGAGATGTATCAATAATGACAACAGACAGATATCAGACTGTTAGATGATGAGGTTTTTAAATAACCAAGAGTCTTTGGAGGTCAAATCAAGTAAGACACATTCACTAAGACCCAATTGACATTCTCAGGGATAGAAACTGAGGAACCAATTTTCATGAATGTGCTTGTCAATCTAACATTTGATAACAAGCAGAGAGGCTGAAACAAAGTGAAACAAAGGAAGTTTAAAAATGAAGCTGAAAAAGAGACTGTAAAAATGGTTTCACACATTAAAATCCAAGGCACATTTGATTTTTATACTAGGATAGTAAAAAAGCTATATATACTTTATAAGATCCCATTTGAAAATACCTTAAAGAGAACTGGTTAGTTGGTACAAGCAGCATGTATTTATAAAGAATAAATCTTGTCATACTAATTTCTTCCTTTAAAAAGAGACATTACTAGACTAAGTGGAAATGTTAGATGCAATCAACCTTAATTCAAGAGCACTGAGTATATATTATAGATCATTATTAGGTGCATATACATTTGCTAGAGAATATATAAAGGTAAGAGGACACAACGAATTAGCCAGTGAGTAAACAAAGCTTGTTGTGTAGGATGAGAAGAGAGCGGACAATGCCTTAAAAAGTTAGTTCAGAATTCGCAGTGACCTTGGCAAACTGAAGACATAGTCAAACACAAACAGACTAAAGTACAAGCAAAGTGAAGTCACCAGTAAGTTAGTCCAAAAAGAGGACAAAAAACAAGCTTCAAATACAAGTTGTAGAGGACTGATTACATGGAAACAGGCCAAAGCCCATAGGTAGCAGTCATAAAGTATAGCAAGCTATCCAGTTATTTATAGGAAGCTGTAATCATTAAAGCCATACATAGAAAGTAGAATTTAGAGTGAAACTTATAAAAAGAAAGTCAAAGTTTACTAGAAATTTAAATATTAAATAACTTAAAATACCAAAACAGAACTTGACCATGAGATGACTATTACATTTAAAATCCTGTTATTACATTTAAAATTCTGTCATGTAGGACTCCTAATCAAACCTTTCAATCCTGAAAGGTGGAAAAAAAGAGGAAACTTTTGGGTAATAAATAAGAAAAATCCTACAATAGAAGCTAAAACATTGAAATTTGTAATCATTATATATATGTGTGTGTATATATATAACATATATGTAGAAAATTTCCACATGTATCTACATAGATGTATATAGAAAAATAAATACACCCCTTGCTATTATGCCAGTTAGTGCAAATGGATATTTAAATAAACACATTTTAATGACTCCGATGACGATAAACATGATCCCTCATGAAAGTTGACGTACTTGACATTTGTTGATCGCCCATAGAGTGCCAGCTATTGACTTGGGCATTTGGCATGACTTAGCTGCTAACCTTAAAAGGAATTCCTGTGCTGAACATAGCTAGTACTATCTCTATTTCACAGAAGAAGATGGTGAATGAGTTCCAGATCAAGACCACACAACTAGTAAGTTGCAAAGTAAGATTAGAGCCAAACTCTTAGCCAACATCAATCCACTTTTCATCACGTCAAAGGCTGGTTAGGATCCAATTTGACAGGAAGAATATGCGGTTCTAGAGGCGGCATTGCCAAGAAATATTATAATACCTGAAAATGAGTGAAATTTAACCAGTAAAAATTAAATAATGAGTGAGAAGAATCCATAACTTCTCTGATTTATTACTATGTTTAAAATTAACATAAGAAATGAAGAATAGTATAGAAATCAAACTATAACTTTTTTCTTCTTATCTACCTAGTAGAACTGGCCTAGGAGCTATACTTCTAGCTGGCTGATTTAGCTGAACTTGCCTAAAACAGCAAAGAATATTTTATATTCTTCTATCTTACATACCATTGCTGGAAGTTACTATTCTAGAATCTAAATAATTAAATGCCATTGAATTTTCATGGTTGTTCATAAATAAAGTATACAGTTACTAAAAAAATAATAATAACAACCAATTCAGGAAGTATCTGTTGAGTATTTTCTATGTATCAGCCATCATATATCAGAAAATGGGATTGTTTTCTACTGAAAGATACTTCATAGAAAATGGGAAAACTTTTAATGTATTACTTAAATTCTCATTAGACAAATGGAGAATATAAAAAACGTAGATAGTTTTACATAGATAAAAGGAGTCTCTAAAATCATCTTTCCTAATGTCTTTGTTTTATAGACATAAGAAACATCTAAATGAGGCAAAGTCATCTGATTATTCTTGAATAATTTAATACTAGACCTAAGACTTTCATAGAAATAACTAGAAATGTAAGTTCTGAATAGTGGCATTTCAAATAAAAATAATTTTTAAAGTGATGGACCAATTAATGAAAAAAACTAACAATTACATAAATCAAGCTCTATACTTAATGTTGACCTAAGCATTTTCTTAAAATTTGGCTTAAACATAAACCACAACATAAGCTTCAGAAAATGTAATGACTAAATCATCAGGCCCTTATCATTCTAAATAGTCAAATATCTCTAAGGATAAGTTTTAGGAATGTAATTCATCATCAGCCTTTTTGCATGATAATTATCACTGCATCAAAACTATCTTCTAACATGCTCAGCAGAATAGCCGCTCTGATGGGCTTGTTCCTTTTTAACATTTGTAGAGAGATAACGCAAATGATTTTGCAAGGCTCTAAAGAGCACCTCTGGCCATGAGGAGGGGTTACCTAGGTCATGTGCTGGAAGAGTATTGGACCCTCATTAAATTAAGCATATTTGAGGATCACAGGGAAGCAACTTGTGCAATGTGTCTTGAAGTTACCGACTTCATGAAGTAAGGGGCAGCAGGTTACATCAGAATGACGTAGAAGAGTTTTTCTTTTTAAATTAAAAACAGGTCACTCACGTACATTCCCACTCCGCCTTTTTTATAGTACATTTGTTATGTTACATCTGACTTCTTCCACGGCCTCTTACTTTCAGGGGGACATGGTCCAGGAGGCTGTATTCTGCCCTCCTAGCAGTCAGACCACCAGCCTCACAAACATTAAAGTTTCATCTTTACTAAAACCTTATTGCAAGTTCCTATGAATGAACCATACAGCTATTTCTTTGTCGAGATTTGGAGACTTCTGAATTGAGTCATCAAAAGGAAGGATGCCTTTTAAATTTAATGAGGTTAAAATATTTTGGAACAAGGTAATGCTCTGGGGTGGGGGGAAAAAAAACAAAAAGAAGATGGATCTGGGGAAGAAGAAGTAGATGAGGGAAGAAAAAAATTCTGGTCCCAAATTCTACAAACTTCTAACAGCCAAAAATGCCAACTTGGATTTCAACTCCTGACATTCCCTTGGTGTCAAAGAATTAAAAGTTCTATTCTGGTATTGTTTATTTGATGTCACTTATTTTTAATCTATACTTAACATCATCAAAATCATCCTTGGCTCATAAGAAGAGGAAAACATGTAATACTGTTAGCTAATTGAACTTGGATTAGGGAATTTATTATTCAAAGAGAAAATTCTTTAAAATTTTGTGACCTGAAAAAGCAAAGAATTGAGTACTAGAAGGTTTAGAACTGTGTCAAGTTTCGAACAATTTGTTTTTAAAAGTTTATTCACTGGAATTAGAAGTTGAGGTTAAGCAGTAATAACTCCTACAAAAAGAATGACTAGACATATTATTAAAAATAATACAAATGAAAGAAATAAAGTTGTATAATGGAAGAAGTATTACTACAATGTTAGTTACTCTGAATGGTACACCAGTATGGAACTTGAAAAAAGAAAAGCTTATCAGATTATAATAATATTTTACTTAAAAAGATGACTATGTCTCTCAAATTATTAGAGACCATGACTCAAAAAGTCACTTGTCCATAAATGTCATTTTCTACCATTAATTAACAGGATTAATTAGTACTTGATTAATTAACTAATTAATATTTAACTATTGTAACAAAACAAAGTTACATAAAGGCTTTTCAGGAATATTGGTTAGTTATAAAATATTGGTACTCCCAACCCAAACTAAGAATTTTTCTCAAAAATATATCTACTTCTCCAAATTTGCAAATAGATAGAATTGTATGTCCTCTAGATAAATGATATGATAAACCTTCAAATAAAGCACAGGTCTTATATTAGAACATATTTTTTCTTATTTTTCTATTTATGCAAGTTTTGAAGATTTAAAACCTAACACAAGTTACTGAAAACGTCAACTAAAGGCCTTTTAGCAGTATAGTTTAATTTCCCCATTCACATGCAAATAAGATGTAATTAATGATCATTCTGTGAACACTATACTAAAAGAACTGTTATCCACTAGACTGTGTAGCTCTCATTTTACATTTATTTTTAGTATACAGGGTGAGAATAATAAGAAATTTCCTTCTTGTGAAGGTATCCCAATACTCCTCTTGATAATACTTAAAAGTAAATAAAGGTATCACAGTGAACTGAAAAAACAGCACTCAATTCTGAGAATAAACATTTTTAATAACCCAAAGTTAAAGTCCTGAATTGTATGCATTTTTTGTGAACTGTCTTTGCAGCTAACTCTGCTTAGAGGCCAGAATCAATTTCAATGAAAGTCTTTGAAAGAGGAAGTACTTTTTGAAAATGTTTACATTTAAATAAAAGTTGTTTATCATGCTGACCAAAAATTAGCAAATATGCCCATTGAGCGCCATCATTTTTTGACCTGTTATTTCATTTCTTGGGGTACACAAGTAATCTTTAGCTCAAGCATCTAGGATGTGGGGCAGGGAATGTAATAGGCAAAGATGGCTCTTCAACCCTGAAGGAAAGACATGCAGTTATTTCACAATGATACCAAAAGAAATCAAGGCAAAGACCTATGCAAATCTAAAACCAACACTGAAGATCAAGCCAGACTCTGGCAGAAACCAGAGCCATTCAGTGGGAGAGTCCAGTTCTAGTGGGATGTTATTTCACCACACTACAGCTATCACTTCCGTCTAAAATAAAATATCAGTACTCTCCATTCTGACTACTTTTTTCTCTTCTCTTCCTCATCCTGTCACACAAATCTCACCAGAGAAAATACTTAGAAAGGATGGAAGGGGTAGCAGGAAAAACAAAATAAGGAGTCAAATGAGTGATGTGCCATTATAAAACAATAATTTAAAATATGCAAATGAATCTTACATGGCTTGACACATTGCCAATAGGGTGTAGAGCCACACAGCTTCTGTCTACTGAAGATTTCTCTGTATAAAATGGAGTTGGTGAAAAAGAAACTATGACAAATAATAACACAGATTGTGAATCATTTAGCCAACATGCAATGCTGCAATATTTTACCTGATGATGAAATTTGAGGCTGAACTTTTGTTAGATTAATTTTCTCAATGTCTACATCCTGCGAATCCTTCAAAGCCATGTATGTGAAATCATACTTTCTTTATGAGCTTTCAGAGCATCTTGTTTGCACCACACAGTTAAATTGCTGTCATATATTTTTATTTCATACACTGATTAAAATCATGAAATAGCCCTGGCTGGTATAGCTCAGTGGATTGAGCACAGGCCAGTAAAGCAAAGGGTCGCTGGTTCGATTCCCAGTCAGGGCACATGCCTGGGTTGCAGGCTGGGTCCCCAGTAGGGGGCGCATGAGAGGCAACCACACAGTGAGGTTTCTATTCCACTCTTTCTCCTTCCCTTCCCCTCTCTCTAAAAATAAATAAATAAAATGTTTTAAAAAATCATGAAATAGCCCCACACTGCTTATTGACTGTAGTGGAAAGTTAAAGATACAATATGTACAATTTTATACCACTTTACTTTATTATACACCTCATTCATGTTGTATGACCATGAATTATTTTCTTCATTATCTCTGCTTTTGATCAGCAAGTTGGAAATAGTAGCAACTGTTACCTCCAGTAAGCTGTAAGTGTTAATTATTTCTTTGATTCCTTCTTTCAGTATTTACTGAAGGGCTTTTCTGTGCCAAGCACAGGGCTAAATCCTAGAACAGAAACAAAACTCAACCACAGACTTGCCTCCCAAGAACTCACTTTTGAAAAAAACTTTTCAGATTTATCTTAAAAAGAAACTAAATTTTCTACTCTCAAAGTTAAACAATAAGGAATAACAAGAAGAATTGAAGGCCTTATAACAGGGGTGTCCAACCTGTGGCCCCTGGGCCACATGCAGCCCAGGATGGCTATGAATGTGGCCCAACACAAAATCATAAATTTACTTAAAACTTTATGAGATCTTTTTGTGATTACGTAGTGCGATGTATTTCACGTGTGGTCCAAGACAACTCTCCCAGTGTGGCCCAGAGATGACAGAATGTTGGCCACCAGAGCCATGAGACCAAGCATAACAGGCCAAATCAATATTCCTCCCCAGCTACTCTCACAGGATGAAGTGTGATCCCCTGTTAATGCCCATGACAAAGTAAACAGCCCTCATGTAATCTTTCATCTCCCAAAGGAGTTGACCCACACCCTAGGATCCCCTTCCGATCCAACAACTTCTCAAAAAGAAGCACCCTTTTGGACCAGCCAATTTTGGCTAATGGGTCTAGAAATCAACACTGAACAAATTAGCTAGAGTAGAGCTATAAATATCCACTGCCTGTGTTACTATAAAGACAAGGTATAAACCAGGAAATCTCATGCTCACTTCTTTTTAAAAAATCAAATGTTTTCTGAAAAACACACATGAAAGATAGATACTCTAAAATGTATTTTTAAATGAGTTTAAATTAATATCGAATGCTATAAACACATAAGACATATTTTAAAAACAGCAAGCTTTACAATAAATAAAACTGCAAACACCCATCAATTTATGAATCTGTATCTATTATCACACCCAAAAGGAATACCAAGATATAATTACTAAATCAGAGAGAGAAAATTAAAGGCTCATACCAAAGCCATATTAAAGTTGTAAGGCTTTAAATTTCTCAAGAACTTCTCATCAGAATCCAATGAATTACTCAGCTCACCACTGTTCCTTCTTTCCCAAATCTTGAATGCAAGCAGCTAAGAAAAGATGAGCCACATCAGAATCAAAGGAAAGGCACTTTTGATTTGTAAAGCTTATACACAGAATGGCTGGAAGCAGGATTGCCATGTCCAGACCCCAGTTAGCAAAGTCCTTTTTGAAGGAGATTAATCTTTTTCTTCAGGCTTGAAAACACAGTGCTAAATTTCGGAAAATAACTACTCCACTACCTTGATCCTGGACTCTGTTTCTTCCAGAGCTAATGTGAGGCACTTCTCCTTATCTCCTCCTCCAAAGAAAGACATGGCTCCAAAGTCCAGCAGACAGGTAATGTTCCTATGCCGATACGATTAGAGGCCTTGTAGGGTCACCTGACTTTGTGCAGGGGTGGGGGGGAACATACTAGACGCTTCGATTCAATTTAAAAATTCTTAAAATCAACATATTTCCTCACTAAATACATGTCCTAAGTATCTTAACAAATTTTAAGACGAAATATAATGGCCATTGTTTTACACACATAATACACTTCAAAATGGCACACCGCACTTTCCATGAACCAGCAAAAATACACCCCAAATTTTATTTGCAATTATATTCCAAGCCTGGTGTAATTTTTGTTTTCTTCAAGGAATATCTATGCACTCAAACTAGCATGAGGAAAATTCTAATTAAAGCCAGTTGGAAATAATTTAGAGCTTGAAAATATTTTACATAATATTTACATGCATGAATGATACATTAAGAGTTAAGTAAAATGTTATACAAAGTGTTTCCCTAGAACTCCAAGCATCCTTGCTTCCTATTGATGTTCCCTTAATACATTTAAAGCTCAGCAATCAGCAGAATTAGCATTTTTAATATTAAAAGAATAAACTGTTCTTCAATGAAGATGAAAAACATAGCTGTGTGTTTATACAAGTCAACACAAAGCCCCGGAATGGGGCTTTGACATTACTTCATTCTATCACAATGGCTGCAATATTTAACCTTTGCATCATTTTCTCATAAGGAAATTGAGAACATTTAATGATCATGAAAAAAGTGTACTTAGCCTAAAGGTATATCTCCTCAAATGTGCTATATGCACAGGAGAAATATTTACAGTAATACATTTCAAAAGGAGTTTCCAGTTTTACAAACCTTCTGATACGGATTTATTCCCAGAATAGTTTAACTACTAACAAGTATAAACAAATTAGTGGTTAAAATATGCTAAAATAGTCAAGAAATGGAGGCAAACTGTATCCCTGACTCTGCCATAAACATGTTCTATCCCTAGCTAAGTCAATCACTCCCTTTATATCACAGTCTCTGCGAACACTGGGCTAGTGAATGCCGCAGAGATGGCAGGATGTGGAGGAACTGAGGGAGAGTATCTGTCAAGTGCTGCGATCTCAGAAGAGAGTGCCAAAGGGCACCAATTTGATTAAACATCAAATAGTCCTATGTTGATACCCTTAGTAGAACTGTTGAGGGTAACTGTAGGGGGGGAATATATTTTCCAATCACCTGAATTTCTATGTCTAATTTTCCCTCATTTCACCTATTCACTTATTTATTTATTCAACAAGTTGAGTTATCTTCTACTAGATACCAAGTATTGTACTAGGCAATGGTGAAATGAACTGACATGTTCCCAAACCTCATGATACCCCATAAAAGATGTTTAACAAATATGAATGAATCAGGGCTTTCAATGTATTAGGACAGCTTATATGATTATACCACATATGATTACAAATTATATTACATGTCTAATTATAACTCTGCAGCAGAAAAGCAGGGTATTCAGCTAGAAAATAACAGTGGGAAACAAACTTTAGATTGGATGATTAGGGACAGTCTCCCTAAGGAAGTGATATTTAAGCTGTGATATGAATAATACATATTAATTAAATAGGTAATGTAGGAGAAAGAGCACATTAAAGCCAAGAAAGAACAGAATAATTCAAGCCAAAGAAAGTGCCATTCATGAAGGCTTCAAGTTGGGAATCAATGACACCCTCCAGGAACTGATTGGTGGGTAAAACGGGTGGTGAGCAAGGGAGGAGTATGACCAGTAAAGATCTGAGAGAGAGTCCGACTCCAGATCTCATAGGGGTTGGGAGGACATGTCAAGATATAGATGTCATTCACAGTACAATAGGAAGCCACTGAAGAATTTTAACTTGATGTCAGTCTGCTCAGGCTGCTAAAATAAATATGTACTGTGGACTTGGTGGCTTACACAAAAAACATTTATTTCCCACAGTACTGCAGACTGGAAATTCTGAGCTCCAGGTGCCAGCATGCTCAGGTTCTGGTGACAGGCCTCTTCCTAGTTTGCTCATATTGTAGAGAGAGGAAGCAAGCTCTCCCGTGTCCTGTATCTTCTTACATGGGCACTAATCCCATCATCAGAGTTTCACCCTCGTGACCTAATTACCTCCATAGGCCCCATCTCCAAATACCATCAGGTTAGACATTAGAGTTTCAACAGATGCATTTGTGTGTGAGGGGAGTCAGGGGGTGTGGCATAAACATTCAGTCTATAGCACACAGAGAGAGAATTTTCCTTATGTTATAAAAAGATCAATCTGATTATTGCAGAGAGAATGCATTGCATGTGAGGTGAGTTCATGCAAGAAGCTAACTGTAGTAGGCCTCATTGGGTGCCCTGCCCAGATCCCCTTTACTGAGCCAGCATGCCCATCTCCCAGCCACTGTGAGGGGTGGCTGCTAATCATTCACATCTGACACTTTTCCAAAAAGTGCCCTGGTTGACCTGCGTTGTCTTGTTCCAACATAAGGTCGTGAAAGACCAAACTCCTTCCCCTCAAGAATGTACTACTCTTCTGAGCGATCTGTGCTCCAGAGCCCTCCCCTGTGAATCAGGCCAAGATTAGATCACTTACCTAATTTTATTTAAGTGGTGGAGGGAGGAGTCAGCTTGAAGTGGCTAAAAAGAGAATGGGGTGCAAAGAAGAGGAGGCAACAAGGTAAGGAAAGCAGTTAAATAAAATAATAGGTGCTGAAGAAGAATGTGAAGCAAGGAAGGGTTTTATTTGCTGTTCGTTTGCTTTTAAAGCAGATGGGGACCAAGGCACGTTTGCAGTGGATGAGACAGCTCTATCCAAAAGGGAGGAGTAAATTCACATGATACCAAAAGTGTGGCCAAAAAGTAAAGATTTTGAGAAAGAGGGTCAAGCTGGAATCTAGACAACATGGGGAAGGACGGGCTTATAATAGGACGAGGGACATTTCCACCATTGTGACAGGAAGGCAGTAGGAGTAGATGCCGGAAATCTGAAGGTGCCTTGATTTGAGCACCATGAGCACATGGGCAGTTGGTGGTGTCTGCTCTATAATGGAGCAAGATGTAGTTTTCACCTGAGGCTAGGAAGGTTTAAAATAATTTCTGTGAAGACTAAGACATGCTGTCACTAAAACCATAGCAGTTGGACCATAGCAGATAATCCGGTAGCAGGAGATCTCCATTTGAAACTGACCGTGAAGAATGTCCATGCATGTGGTTTTCTCCAGCCATGTTCAACTACATGGTTGTAGGCATAGAGATGGAGGACTATTTGCCAAAGATTTAAGTTTTGCGGGGCCAGTTAGAGAGAAACAGGGGTGTGGAAGTTGAGGGTATCTGCAAAGGAATGGTTATAATTATAGACACTAGACTCTAAGCCACATAGGAAAGGATTCTCAAAAACTGTTAACAGTGGGAATACTTGAGTATTGAAGGTCGAAGAGTAAGGAAAAGGGTACATGGGAAGAAGGACATCTGAATTTTGGAGGGTGCAATTTCTGGTAAAGAAAGGGCTAAATGTGACCACAGGAGTTAGTAAGTGAAGTCCAAGTCAAGGCGTAAGAGTGGGATGATTCACTAAAATTGATTTGCTTCATGCCATTTGGTTTCAGCAACTCCGATCTTCTGGGGTCGAACAACATCTGCCAAATGACATGAATTCTCTTTACAAAATGAATTAACCATCATTACATTACAAGGCAATCCAGACGAGTAAATTGCACTAAGTGAAACCCAAATGTTTTTCCTGTATTTCCCTTTGGGGGAATCTACAACTTCACCTCTCAGAAATATTGGCTTACACAAAGTTCTAAAAACTTTTCCGTTGTTGTTTTTCAGGGGTTAATAGTACTAATGTGGCCTTGGACTTCTCTAAGTCAGCATAACTGATCAATCAGCATTTCACTGATTGCCCAATTCCTCCTTCTCTACATAAGAGGGGGAAAAAGCCGTTGCAAAATGTGTTTGTTCTATTTGTAATTCTGGACAAAGCCGATAACGAGTTGCAGCTGCTGTACAGAGTGTACTGCTGCCGAGGCCATTGCTTTAACTTATAGATAGAAGTGCAACAGCCAGAGATGCGCCTGGGGCTGAAGCGGCTGCTGTAAATAGGACGGCACTCTCCAGCTCCAGTATATGCATTTCATTATCCAACAATTTGTTCTGCTGCGAAGACAGTTTGATTGGCCAGGCAAGAGACTCAAAAGGAGAGATTTTTAAATATCATGACTCAGCTGAAAGAGTGCTGTTTTCTGACCTGCGGAATTCACTTCTGTCAGTCTCAATAAAGATGCAAGTAATAGTAGGTGATTCAGACTCTGAAGGTGTGTGTCCCCCTGGACAGAGTGCTCTCCTGATGACTAGAGTCTTGGGGCTATGCCAGGGGCCTCGCAGTTCCCGGTGCTAAAGCTGGCTGGAGATCCAGCCCTTCATCCAACTGAGTTCTGTTCTCTGCCCGGGTCACTAATGATGAGCCTAAAAGATGTAAGGTCAACTAGTTGCCCTTGACCAGTTAATGGGTGTTTAAGCTGAGCTAGCTAATGAAATAGCATCGTTGTTCATTATTTGTGATACTGTTTTCTGTTTCATCCTAGACTGTTAACTAGCACAGGAGGAAAACAATAGTGCTCAATTTTATAAAGAGTAACCCCAAATAGAAACAGATTTCTGGAAAAAAGGAGTAAAATAGTAGGCATCTTATGCTTTGCTTGAAAGTTTCCCAAATTGCCACTTACTATCTGTGTGGCCTTGAGCAAATTGCTCTAACTCTTTGAACCTCCATCTCTTCAGGTTTAAAATCAGAACAGGAGTCCCTGCTGTGGAGGATTGTTGAGAGAATACAGCTGGAATAAGCTATGTAAAATGCCTCACACTGGCGTGTAAAGGATACTCTCAGTCACTGATAGTGTGAGTGTAACTGGGTCCAGTCACTTGGTAGCACAATTTGTCATTATGGAGTAAAATACATGATGTAAAGGGTGCATACCCTGTGGCAATCACATTTCTCAGTATGTAACTTAGAGAAATACTAAAACCTGTACAAAATAATATAGATGTAGACAGATACTCATTTCAGCAGAAATGAACCAGTGGGAATAATATTTAAATGTTTTAATGTTCTTTTCTTTTCCAAAATTCTTTTTACTGACCTTTGCTGCATGCATACCCCATTGGCTCTGTGGTAGTTTAAGATTATTACAGCAGGAATACAAAGAGAAAGAAAAAGTTAGTATTTATTTTATGGCATTCTGAAGGTATTTTTGCAGTAAGACAATAGTCCTACAAAATAGGATTTGTCCCAGGAGAAAAGATATTTTACAATCTTCAAACTATTAGCAATTTATCAAACCCAGCCTACAAGACTCATTAGCTAACATTCTTTCATATAACAAAGAGGCCAGTCCTTTTCTTATAATCAATGGACATTGAGGTAGAAAGTAGAAAGAGGAACTGTCATAGAGGAAGCAGACGGTCCAAAGCCCACCACTTCTAGGCTGTGGGGTGGTGAGCAGAAGAATGAAACACAGGGGGGCAGAGGGCCATATCATGATCCCTTTTTCCCACTTCCATCCCTGGCACCTCGTCCAGGACAATCTTCAAGCAAGTAAAGGCATCATGGATTGGAAATGACAGCATGAGGCCAGCAGATAAATGAAACTGTGACAGAAATATTGGCCTTCCAGGCCTGGAAATGGAAGACCCAGGATCAACCAAGTCCTCACTGTGGCAACACAGAGGTTCTGAGAGTGCCAGGGGCGTTATGAAGCCTGGGATTGAGAAGAAAAGGCCACTGCAAGCAGATCATTTCAGATAAGGAACAAAATACTAAGCCAGCAGTACCCTAAAGAGCAGGTGGAACATAGCACCACGCCAAAAACCAGCGCAGAGCAAACCTGCTCAGCCCCTCCGCAGCCATCCGTGAGGACCCAGAGAACCCTATGTCAGTCCGGCAGCACCAGTCAGTAAGCCAAAGAATCGGGGGCCATCTCCCTGAGGAATAGGGCGAAAACATGGAACTTGGAAAAACTGAACATCTCCATCAGTCAACCACGCAGGGACAGAGTTACTGAGGAGTACTTGAATGGCAGCATTGGACTCAAGACAAAGTTTACCAGATTGGACTAAAGGTTGCTTTTCAGCAGGTTAAATAGATCAGATCAGTGTTATATATATATAAATAAGCTACATTTTCTTTGCACATTTGAGCTTTCCAAGGGTAACTCCAAAATTTGTTTCAAGATAATCAATGGCTGTGACTAAATAAAACATGGTCTGCTAACTCTGTAGAATATTTTGTCCCAGATTAAAGTAAGTATCTAGCCCTGGTTGATGTGCCTCGGTGGATTGAGCACCTGCGAACAAAAAGGTCACTGGTTCAATTCCTAGTCAGGGCACATGCCAGAGTTGCAGGCCACGTTCCCAGCTGGGGGCACACAAGAGGCAACCACACATTGATATTTCTCTCCCTCCCTCCCTCCCTTCCCCTCTCTCTAAAAATAAATAAATAAAATCTTTAAAACATGGAGTAGATATCTATATACATAGTATAAGCAAACAACTGACAGAGTTCACTCTTGCATTGACTCTGTGCTTCACATGTGCTAGCTTATTTCTCCTTCCAACAATCCCGTGAGCCAGGTTCTATTGGTATTCTCATTTTACATATGAGGAAGCTGAGGCACAAAAGTTAAGCCGTCATTTCAAAAGTCCCCTACTAATTAGTGGTGAACTCTAGATAAGAAAGATCTCTCAGGCATGCTGGTGAGTGAGAAAGGCAGTTTACAGAATAATGCATACAGTATAACATTAATAAAAGATATGTACAAACCAACACTTTTATCTGTAAATGACTGGGAAAATATGAAAGGATATTATCAAATTGGTAATGATATTCTCCTCTAATAGCAGGAAGAGTTTTTCCAGAGGGAAAAGTGCTGTCAAAGAACACTTTAACCTTACCCATAATGTTTTAACTTTTCATATTGACAATACAGCAATGTGCTACTCATGTTGCTCAAAGCTGATAATATATATAATACTGAAGATGGTGGTCTCAGAGTATAATGAGAAATAATACTTCTTATTGTCTACTTTATCTGAAATATGCTTGTACTATAAGAAACTGTAAGAAAATGCAAGCATATGTATAGGATAATGTTGAAAGTTAATAAATTCACATTGTTCATCCTACCATCCCCACTGGATGTCCATGAACTGATTTTCAATCATACAATAGTAATTAAATGTGGATCAATGACATTCTCTCAGGAATCCCAACAAACACAAAAATAGTTACTTGAGATGAGAATAAATTAAAATGCATAGCTTTACTTAAATATATGAGGATATCTCATTTTAATATATTGAATAAATTTAACTAATATAAAATTCTTTTTTGTGATTTTTTTCTCAAAAATTAATTGAAACCTGACTCTGGGCTATATTGTGCAATCCATAATATACAGAAGTGGAACATTTCAAATATGGCTTTATTATGTATGTAGATAAATAAATACAGAAAGAAATAAGGAAATGTAGGTCCCTATAACATTTATAAAGGCCTTTAAAACTTGAACAGCATATTAGGACAAGACAGGAAATCTGAAAATGGCATCTTATTAATTTGGAAGATAATTTTATTATATAATTTTACAATCTCTACTCTTATTTCAAATCCTGACACAAACAATCAAAATTAGCTACTGCAGAAAAAAAATAATTGATGATGCTACCCTCCTCCAGGCCAGGAGGATCAAAGCACTCATATTCTATGGGAAGAGACTCCATTGCTCATTGCCAGAGAAAGGCGGTTAACTAAGAGTTAAACACTTCCATTTTGGGGTTTTTTTAAAGATTTTATTTATTTAATTTTAGAGAGGGGAAGGGCGAGAGAAAGAGAAGGAGAGAAACATCAATGTGTGGTTGCCTTTCACATGCCCCCTTACTGGGGACCTGGCCTGCAACCCAGGCATGTGCCCTACACTGGGAATCGAAACCAGCAGCAGCCTTTTGGTTCACAGGCCCGCGCTCAATCCACTGAGCTATGCCAGCCAGGGAAAAAACACTTCGGTTTTGATCCTGTACTTGTGTGTATGCAGCAGAGAACCTGGGTGTGCATGTAAATCATTGCTTGTTGCTCTAATACAGTACTGTTCTTTCAGCCTGAAAAGATTAGTGGTGTGGAAGAAGAAACACCACACGTCTCGTAGTACAGCAGACTGTTTTAGTATGTGTGCAAGGCCAGAATAAGCACATTGCTTGTCACCAGTACCCAAAAAAATCACATTACCACGGGTCCTAAAAGAGTCACTGCTGTCTCATGATTTTCATACAAAAGGACACACTCTTCAGGGATATGTGGTAGCTTACTACAAACTGATGACAGGAGTGCCCACCGTGGAATCAGGGTATCATATCTGATTAAGACGACAACGGAACAGCAGCTGAATGCAGCTGCGGGAACACCCTAGACACCACTCAGGTCTGTCAGGACTCAGCCCTTCGGAGGGCTGCGCAGCAGCTGGTGTTGATGTCATTCACTTGTGGCAGGCCCGCCCCCGGGGAGGAGGCAGCTGCATGCTCCCACGAACTCGCTACCCCGTGCGGAAAATCTTCACTTATCCCTTGCTTATTACTCCAACCAGAGTGAATTAGGCAATTGCCATTCTTTCCACAATGCATAGCAAATGTAAGAAAAAACAAAAAAAAATTATTCACATGGAAAGAATTTTATGAACTATAGTTGCTTTTCTCCCCTTCCCTGATCACTGGTCACTCTCACTACTTATTAGTTTGAAAATTAACCCCTTAGCAATGAATGGTGACCGAACCTGGTGGTGCTTTGAGGAAACAGACATCCAAACTGATCATTCATCTTCAGACAATATATGATACACCTCCACAGCTTATCAGCACTTCAAAGTACAGAAGTTTGAGAAATTCCTATTAAAATGCATCCAGTATCATTAAGGAAGACAACGGTGAACTTTGTATCTTTCTGGGTTTCTAGTGTGTTCGTGAATATGACATAAATTCGCCAGACTTTCAACCACTGACATTTCTACCATTTGAAACACACAGTGACATTACCTGTTAATAATATGGGAGTATTTTGCTCTTCATGTTTATTTTTCTTGTACTATTTAACTTTAAGGAGTAATCTAAAAAATAGTCAAGGTTTCCATTCAGCTACTCAGTCTTATGTTCTTTCTCCCTTAATTTCATATCCTCTTACTTTGTAAATTAAATTTATTAAGGTGACATTGGTTAATAAAATGATGTAAGTTTCAAGTGCACAATTCTATGATACATCAACTGTGTATTGCATTGTGTGCCCACCACCCAAAGTCAAATCTTCTTCTGTCACTGTATATTAGACCCTCTACTACACCCCACCCTCCCTTCCCTCTGATAACCACCGCACTGTTGTCTGTGTCTATGAGTTTCTGTCTTGTTTGTTCATTTGTTACTTTCAGTTTTATATCCCACATATGAGTGAAAACATATGGCTCTTGACTTTTTCTGTCTGACTTCTTTCTCTTAGCATGATATTCTAAAGATCCATCTATATTGTTGCAAATGGTAGTATTTCATCTTTTCTTTTCATCTTTTCTGGCTGAGTAGATATAAGATCTATTAGGCAAATTGAATTATTCTCTACAAAGGCATTATGACGTTTATAATTCCAGTGTTTTTTGAAGATCTACTGGCTCATTCTGCGTTACCAATGCACTGGACTTATATCTAAAGAGCGACTACTATGTCTAAGCACTATTTAATAAGAATGTATTTATTTTTAAAAAAGTATTTAGAAAAATATTTGAGCCCTGGCTGGTGTAGCTCAGTGGATTGAGTGCAGGTCTGCGAACCAAAGGATCACGGTTCGATTCCCAGTCAGGGCACATGCCTGCGTTGCAGGTCAGTTCCCAGCAGGGGATGCACAAGAGGCAACCATACATTTGTATTTCTCTCCCTCTCTCCTTCCATTCCCCTCTAAAGCTAAATAAACAAATCTTTTAAAAAAATAAAAATATTTGAGTTTATTAGAAACTATAGAACTGATTTTCTTTCAAATTTAGAAATTATATATAATTATTTTTAATTGTACAAACACAAAATACTTTGTAGGAACTTAATTTCCATGGAATGTTTTCAGGATGATTTAGCTAAGTGTGTGTTGTGTGTGTGTGTGTGTGTGAGAGAGAGAGAGAGAGAGAGAAGTCTGAAATAAACTCACATTCAAAATGGCAGTGTAATGTCAGATGAGTGAACATAGTTATAATCTCCCCAATTCAGTTTTCTCATCTAAAAAGTGAAGATCATAATAGCTCCTCCCTCATAGTCAGCATCCACTTTAGGTGATCTACAGATGATTTAGGGGGGCGAGGGTTAAGCTCAGTTACACAGAACCTCACCCAATAACGAGAAAGTTTCAATCCTGTGGACTGAAAGAAGTAGGGGAGGAAAAAGGAAGAAGAACCTGAACTATTTTTTGAAGTACGTGCAGTTCAAAGAGAAAAGTGCTGCGGCTGGGATAATATATTTGAAATATTAACGGATGCATCTTCTTCCCCCGGAGTTTGTGTTTCCTACTCAACCACTGGATCCAACCACTGCATTTCTTTCTTCCATGAGAGAATAAATACAGCAGAGAACCATAATGCCACCCCTCAACTTTGATATTCAAATCTGGCTTTTTTTAAACTTGATTCCTTTTGCTGTTTACCCTTTTACAGATGTCCCCACTATTTCCCCTCTGTTCCCTCTGGCCGTCCCACACTGTCGTCTGTGTCCATGGGCTATGCATGTATGTTCTTCGGCTCATCCCTCTCCACCTTCTTTCATCGAGTCTCCCCCTCCCTCCTTCCCTCTGACAGCTGGCAGTCGGTTCTGGGTATCCATGCCTCTGTTTCTATTTTGTTTGGTGGTTTATTTTGTTCATTACATTCCACAAATAAGTGAGACATGTGGTATTTGTCTGTCACTGACTGGCTTATTTCACTTAGCATTGAGACAGCATTCTGGAAATCAAGGCTTTCAGGTATCATTGCAAGGAAACAGATTAGTAAGTTTCAATGAGCCAAAACTTCGATGGCTCAGCACCATATTTTTGGTATAAAACTCAGAGCAGAGAGAAAAACATGAGGTTTTCTCAACATGAAAAGTTTGATAAAGCCTTTAATGGGAGGTGGGAAGAAGGAGTCAGGTGAGAGCCTTACAGAGGCTGAGCAGGTTGTAGCCCACTGACATGGGTGGATGCCTAACAGCTCTCTACCTACCCACCCACCCCACTATGATTAACACCACAGAATGGAAGAGCTGTGAAAACACCCAGAGCAGAATGCAAATGCCTTGTTTTCAATGCACAGCCAGGGAATACCACCAGCTCTTAGGACACTCCCTTCTTCAGCACGGCAGCAAAGCGACAGGGTACACAAGACAGCGCCATGCCTGGGGGAGGCTCCAGACAAACGAGCCACAGGAGGCTTCCTAGAGTGCCACAGAGTTCACTTTCTACACAGAAAGCAGCCATGAGTTCTTGAGCATGCTCGAAGGGAAACCAGAGAAGTGCTCGGAGGGCCTGCGGCTGAGAGCACTGGAGTTAGGGCACAGGAAGTGGAGTCTGGACCTTGAGACTAGCAGCTTAGTCAGGCTCTACCATACAAACACCAGAAGCTGCACATGAGGCCCGAGGGCTAGAAAAGATGTGCTGTACCTCACTGGAAGCCAGCAGGAACCAGAGAAGACCCCAAAAAGAAGACACTCCTCTCCCGGTGCCAGGATAAACTCTAAGTCACACAGGAACTTACATCGCCTCTACAGATAATCAAAGAAAGGGGCAGAAGAATAATCTCAGGATTTCAATGGATGAACTACAAATAACTAAACCAAGTTGAAGCGGCATGAGTAAATCTCGGCCAACTGAGCAAGTAGGGACTAGAGCTAAGTTAGGTTCTGTAATAGACAAATAAATTATCATTTCTGTATATCTGAGGTGTAACTGTAAAGTTTTTTTAAAAAAAGATTTTATTTATTTATCTTTAGAGGGGAAGGGATGAAGAGAGGGAGAGAAATACCAATGTATGGTTGCCTCTCATGCGTCCCCTGCTGGGAACTGGCCTGCAACCCAGGTATATGCCCTGACTGGGAATCGAACTGCGATCGTTTGGTTCGCAGGCCCGTGCTCAATCCACTGAGCTACACCAGCCAGGGCTTTGTAACTGTAAAGTTTTTAACCCACTCTACTGTCTTATCAGTTATATATTTCCATGTGAAGCTGATCCACTGAGGCTTCTTGGAAACTTACTGCCTATTTCTTCTAAGACTGTTTCCAGTTAGCAAAAGCATGTACTCAGTGCTGTGTTCAGAGGTCAATAATGGCCACAGTGGGACAGCCCTAGAAATGCACAAATCCAACACAGAGCAATAGATATTAATGCTTGTGGTAGTTGTCACATGTGCAAACAGTCGTTTATCTTTCCAGAGTGAGTCTGCATTAATCAGAAGAAAGATGAAGTGATGATGCAAGGCCTCCCCCTTCCAAGGTGCCCTTCATGCCTTTCACAGCACAGGTGAAGGGAAACACCTGAAGGGAACGGCATATCCATCAGCCGCTGCGGCACTGGCCGCGCACCTAAGCAACATGTGCCTCTGTAGGCAGTGCCTCCACAGAAGCACTTTTGCTGTTGAAACCTTGCTCATTTCCCCACAGGGTGTTCTAATGCTTCTTTTAAGAAGCTGCATGATGGCAGCAGCCAAATGCTAACTCATCAGAACATGTGGCATGAACATCCAACATGGCTCTATCAGTCACCCGGCACTTGGACTAATCAAGGGGCAGCCAGCGAAGGACAGCTGAGGACACTGCTTTGATTCAACAGATC
>PVKM010009306.1:0-37154 GCA_004027735.1 Carollia perspicillata | reverse complement strand
ACTCTATTAAATGCTAGTTTTACAAAGCAAATTAATTAAGGAGACATTTTCAGTTTACAAAAATATTATTTTCATTATCAAACTACCCTGGTGCATTAAAAATAGGGTTTGACCAACAGGTTTCAGTGTGTGTAGTGTTCCAGGATGATAAGGAGAGGTGTCCCTGTCCTGGTACAAGTGGTTAGATGTAAAACCAAGCCACTAAATCCTAGTAGCCCTGGGCATAGTCCCAGCCCTTCTTCTGCCCACCTTATCTCCTTCCAGGGTTTGCTGGTTCCTGCCTGCCCCACTTTAGTACCATGCCCTTCATCTACTGCAACATCAATGAAGTGTGCCATTATGCCAGGTGCAATGATAAGTCCTACTGGCTCTCCACCACTGCCCCCATTCCCATGACACCCATCAGCTAGACCAAGATCCCCCAGTACATCAGCCTCTGCTCTGTGTGTGAGGCACCCTCACAAGCCATTGCTGTGCACAGCCAGGATATCACCATTCCACAGTGCCCCCTGGACTAGTGCAGCCTCTGGAGTGGGTACTCCTTCCTCATGGTAAGGCCCCTCCCCCAAGTGTAGAGACAGAGGGCAGGGATCTCTGGGAGGGTCCCTCAGACTTGACTTCCAGGCTCAAGGGACACCAGGCAGAAATCAGAGTTTGAAAGAAAGGAAAATGCTTGGCCTAGGCTTGGCTAAAGGCCAGAGAGCCCAGTTCTGCATGAATGACAGGTAATTACAGGTATGAACAGAAAGGAAGAGTTTGTACCCAGTGGTTCATGGGTGAGAATAGCTATGAATCACAGGCTGGACAGTGAGGGACAGGGTGTCCCCACTTAGGGCTGCGACACACTCCTACTGGTCAGGCTGGGCATGGCCCTCCCTTCTCTTCTGCCCACTTTCCCTTTAGCCATTGCTACCTCCTCCCAAAAGGCTCACATGAGGGCATGCTGTGCTTCCATGTCCTTGCTGAGGTTTCTGCTGCCTTGCCATTTCTGACAAGAAGGCAATGTCCAGTTGTGCTGTGAGATTGCTTAGCTCAGACAATCTGTGAGCTCAAGGAAGCATCAGGTCCCTCAAATGACAGTCCATGAATAACTGGGGACATTAAATGAATGAAGAGGCAAGTTTAGGGCCAGGATATCTCCCAGGGCAAACCAGTGTGCATCCACAGAAGTACCTGCTTCACCAGAGCTTCTTCGCTAAATCGCCAGGGGTAAATTGGTAAGAGACTGTCTTTCATGAATTACCAAACTGCAGTCTTCCTCACAGTGTACCTACTGGGGGTGAGGTACTTCCATTCTTGCTTTATCTTTGTGAATTGGGCAGTTTGTCTCAATTTAATGTAGAATCATTCACCTATTAGTCTGTCCTGTCCACTGAGATTCCACAAGGAATGTACAAAAGTTATATAGGAAATCTCATGTGCTTTGCTCATATGAGTGCTCTTAAACCCTTATTCAAAATCTCTTTTACTATACATATAATTCTAACATTATATATATATTCCTGAACACGTGGAAGGGTGAAAATTTGGACTGCCTAGTAAGTCATCTTGAAGCAATCAGACATGACTGCTGAAGGGACAAAAGAGGGTGAAAACAATTCAAAGGCCACCCAAGAACTCTACAAGCTGTGTCTCTTGGTACAGGGTTCCTGCATCATCCTCCAAAGCAAAACCTGATATTCACAGTGACAAGTGTGGGTCATATGCAAATTGTAAAGTACAATGTCTTCTGTTTAGTAAACCAGGGTAATGTGTCATTCATGCTAGAAAGTTTTCTACCTTAGGAGCAAAATGAAAAAAAGTTTGATGCTTCATTTACTAGGAAACATCACTTTTATGGAGAAACACTTTGCCAAAGTTCTGCAAAGGAAGGTGTTACTGTGTGTTTGACTTAGGCATTTGTCCCATTGGCCATTTGCTGACCTGAATGTGTATGAGGCCTCTCCCCACATCTCCTGTGGTCCAGATAATAACCCAGCTGAAGTGAGGGGGAGGGGGCAAGAGTAGGGAGAGGGGGCTTCTGGCTATGGGTACGGTGACCAGAAATTATCAGCTTAAGAGTGGCACTGATGAGGAAAACCTGAAAGTGAGTGCTGTAGGAGCTTCCTAAAGTGAGAGCCAGGATATTAGGCCAAATCTGAGGCCAACATGTACACAGCAGGTAATAAACACTGTATGTCACCCTAAAGGTTGTGGTACAGATTGAAAATATAAGTTGTAATGAAGGTAATGAAGGTAAATTCAGAGTAAGAGCTAATAATAGATATGCTGGGAGAGGGCTGATGGTTTAACCACTTTGAAATACTGTGTGCTCCTTCCCTTCTTGGCATATACCACCAGGGTCTTGGAGTAGACAAAGTGTTCTAAGAACAACTGCATTTTGAAACCTATTGATTTTTTCATAATCCAGCCTTTCTTATGCTTATGTATTCATGGAATAGGAGAGTGGAGCAACAGCACATCTTCCCCCTCCAGGCACCAGCAGTTTGGGAAATGCTGGCTGAGATGTGGCTGCAGCCTATGCGCAGTTGGGTGGGGGGACACCAGGGATCTTGGAGGGGATGTTCTGGGTCCTGAGGCTACTACAAAGGAGGATGAGAGGCCCAGGTCCTAAAATATAGCCTTTAGTCTGCTGGCTAGACACTGCGGTTGAGCAAAGGGGCCTGAGCTTAGGAATGAAATACCTGTCCATCATCTCCCATGGGTCCAGCTCATATCTTAACGTTGCTCGTTTCAGCACACTGCCACCAGCGCTGAGGGTGGAGGCCAGTCCCAGGTCTCACCTGGCTCCTACCTAGAGGATTTTTGCACCACTCCTTTCATTGAGTGCAGTGGTGCCCAGGGCACCTGCCACTACTTTGCTAACAAGTATAGTTTCTGGCCGATAACAGTGGAAGCATGGCAGAAGTTTGAGGAGGAACCTGTGCCAGAAACATTGAAAGCTGGGCAGCACCACACCTGAGTCAGCTGCTGCCAGGTGTGTATGAAAAGTATGTAGGGTAGCCCCTGCCACTCTGCCCATTTCTCTCCCTTCCACCACACAGTGGTCACCTCATAAACCCAAACCATCTCTAAAAGGAAGACCTAAGTCCACTTGCCTATCTGCCAAGTTATACACTGGAGTCTTTCTTGTTTGGGCTGGACTACTGGGCAGTAGTTACGCCAACGCTCAGACACAATGGGTGAGCCCTCCCTGTTGAAAGCTGCTGTCCCATTTCCATCAACTTGGTGCTACCATTTGATTCAGATGTTTGTGTGGCTATTCATGGCTACCTCAGAAAGACCAGCTGGGCTGCCACTTTCTTACACTGCTAGCTTTCCTCACCGTCTTGATCACAAAGTGTTTCTACAGTAGGTGTTAAGTCATTTCTTTTTTTTTTTGTATCTTTTTTTAAGATTTTATTTTATTTATTTATAGAGAGAGGGGAAGGGAGTGAGAAAGAGAGAGAGAAACATCAATGTGTGGTTGCCTCTCATGTGGCATCCACTGGGGACCTGGCCCGCAACCCAGGCATGTGCCCTGACTGGGAATTGAACCTCAATCCTTTGGTTCACAGGCCGGCGCTCAATCCACTGAGCTACACCAGCCAGGGCAAGTCATTTCTTTATGTCCGGAGGTAACCACACATTATTGGGCTTAAACCAGAACCCAGTGTTTCCACATGAAAAAAAAATTATCTGACTGAGCATTCGTGGATGACTCAAGTCTGTACAGATAAGCCCTCACTTTTCAAGGAAACCCACTGTGACTAGGCAGAAAGTAGAGCAAGAATGAGGTGCCAGCCAGTTGCCCAGGGTGGACTTTGACTCTTTTGAGAGTGAGCATGACTGGGCCCCATATTACTTAGGGAAGTTTAAAGGCCAGCAGCCAAAAAAGGCTCATTAACTTCATATTGTCCTAGACAAATCACAGCCTCCTTACTGTCTCCCTCCCTAGGCAGAGACCTATGACTTGGCCCAGTCCAGGGTAGAGTAGAGGATGCATCAGATGTGGTCAGGGCCATGTAGGGAAATGAAAACCACAGTCCTTTTTTCCCGGGCCAGGGGTAGAAGGTTGGGTGGGTAAGGAGGTATGAAATTTACTTTTGACTCCAGGAACAAAAAGGTAAATCCCTTGTCCCAGTTTCTCAGAAGTCCCTGTTTAATTCAAATGCCATCCAGATATGTGTAATGTGGCATACTGAAGCTCCAGTTTGTTGGTTCTTTCACATTTTGAGGCTGTTAGAGGCTTTCCATTACAGTGTCCTTCCCATTTCTCTTTTATAGGTAGCCTGTTAAGCTATTTTAATACATTTTTAAAACCTAAATCAAGCCTGAGTTGAGTGTAAAGCCTATTGTATTGTGTTTGGGGGGTTATCTTAATGATTTTCTTTAATTATCAGTTTCCCGGAATACTTAGCTATGTTGACATAAGACAATTCCTTCCAGATGATTCTGTTCCCTTAACTATTATGTAAACTGTGCCACACAAACAAAACATAATCCGTATATTGTGAATTATTGTGAATTATTGCCTTCACTTCTTCTCTAAGTAATAAGCATGGTGTCAGCTTTGTATATTGCAAATAAAGTGAATTAAATATGAACATTTGACTCTTGATGTTCTTTGATGGAAACTTGTCTAAAGTCCATCTCACTATAATTCACGAGTCCCCTCTATGAGCCATAGGGGCTCCTGTTACTGCAAGTTGAGCTTTATAACAAAATATTGACACAGGAAAAAATATGATTAAAGTCAAAAGACAAAAAGAGTTCTCTTCCAGGCAACAAATCCACAACCTGTTTCAAACAAGTCTATGACTGCTTTTAGCCCCATCACATGCTAGAGTTCAAGGAAGGAATTTCCATACTTTCGGGGCCTCCAGATCACTTCTAGATAAATCAACAGTAGAGAAATGTTAAAGTCATTAAAATCGAGTCTAAGATATATATGCATATATTTGTACAATATATGTATAAAATATATCTACTGGAAAGATAAAAAGTAACATAGTACATCAGGGAATGAAACTGACATATGGGAGGAAAAGACATTTCATTAAATAGCATTTTGAATCTTTTGAATTTTGAGCCACTGGAATATATTACCTACTGGGAAAAAAGGAAAAATTGGAATCTAAGGAAATAAGTGTTATAATATTCCTACATATACAAAAAAACCCCCACAAATAACCTTTATTTGGTGCTAGCTTTCAAATTGCAGGCCTTCCTCAGAACTTTGTTGAAGATGGAGGTGACATGTATACACATTAAGAGGGTAAGAAAAAACTTGGAAGACACCACTGCATCTTGAGCTGCATCCACACAGGTAAGTGGGCAGCAAGAACACTTGATGAATATGTGCTTTAAAATTTAATGTGTTGCTAATCCTTAAACCATTTGGAATTGTATTTGATACATAGATTATATGTCACCACATGAATACTTCTTTCTAAAATGGCTGTCAACCAAAATAGAGTCTAATTCAATTATAATTTTTAATTTCTCAGACAAATATCAATATTTTAAGTCAGTGATTGGCAAACTGCAGCCTGTGGGCTAAATCCACCAACCACCTGTTTTTGTAAATACTGTTTTATTGGCTTACAACCAGGCTCAGATTGTCTATGGCTGCTTTTGTACTTCCAACAACAGAGTTAAATAGCTATGACAGAGGTGGCATGGCCTACAAAGCCTGAAACATTTATTTTATCTGGTCCTTTACAGGAAAAGTTTGCCGATCCCTGATCTAGGCAACTGTGATTTTATTTAAGGACAGGATGATGTCTGACAAAAGTATCAATAAGGAGGTGGGTGATCAGTTAACTAGTAAGTTTCCCCCAAAGAGCCAGGAGATCAATAAATCCACATGTGATGTAATTTCTTTGATAAACTTTCTGATATAAATTATAATAAAATATAATCAATCAAAATACATATTCAAATAATTTAACAAGAACTTTTTCTCCCTGATGTAATCACTTTATTATTAGAACAAAGGAATAGATAGCTTCTTAGTATTTAGCCCAAAAGAGGTCACACCTGAAAGGGTGAGGAAGCACAGTTAACCATATCTTATCTGATGATTCTTGAAGCAAGATGGGAACTTCTGTCTATGTTCCATATGTCTACCTCTTCATTTCAGTAGCGGCAGACTCCCTGTGGCTATGTAATACAAGCTGGAAAGCAAGGGATGGCTCCTAATCTCTTTGCTCCTAGATTTTACAATTGTTCTAGTTCTTTCTGGGGAAAGGTTGTTAATTGTTTTTTTCTGAGAAACAGTGATTGGCTCAGTCAGGAGTGATTGCTATCACATTTGTATGCTCTTGGCATAACAGGCACTTGCTGACTAGAAAAGTTTTATGTACTGAGTTCATGTTCTTCTAGTACCAGATCAAAGACACACCTCAGGCTGAGTTCCTACTATTCTTCTATACACTCAGAATCTCAAAATCTTCCTCCAGGTCAAACTCTTCTAGTTGTTCAGTAGAGTCAATGAATTCTGTCAGAATACAGAAATGAGAAAGAGTTGAAAAGCTTGATGCTTAGGACGAAGTGGTCAATACATTACTGAGTAGGAAAGACTATGCATTTTTAATTTGTTTGCTAAAGAAAAGCTGTTGTGAAGTAAGCTTACAGATAGGACCACTGTCAAGTATTAGAAATTCTCTACAAAGAATCAAAATAATCAGACTTTTTACATATTCCTAATCACAGTGATGAGGATGAGGCTCTGTAACAACTTGGAGGCACCTTTTGACTCATTCATAGCTTTTGATTTGTTATTCTGAACCAGACCATGGGAAAAAATGGCTAGTCATTATGATTTTACATGGAAGTTTTACATTGAACTCATTTTCTGCTATTATCATTCTTTAAAATTGGTATCAGTTCATCATAGGAGTTGAATAATCACAAGTACCATTTCTTGATTAGTCTAGGCAATTGCTTCTGTCTCATAAACCAATTGCTACATGTGGGTCTGCTAGTCATAGAGCACCTGAATAACCACTTACCTGCCCCAGTGGTTGTCACCTCTGGTTTGGCTGGAGGTACAAAGGGAGGCCAATGTGATGGATGTTTCTGAACTAATTCAAACATCCTTAAGTTTTCCTTTAGAATTTCCTGAGGAGATACAGAAACAGCTATAAACAAACACACCCATCCTCTACTTGACCCATCTAAAGATCCAGCCCTCTTCAATTCTAGAACTTCTCAGGAGGGAAGGCCACTGAAGGAAGTATCCAATCAAAGGCCAGTACTCAGTGCCCAAACTCCATCGTAACATTTGGGTCATATGCCAGTTGCATGGGCTCAATTCAATTTAGGGAAGAGATGTTCCTGAAGTGTTGGCTCCAAAGAAATGTTGGTTAATCAAATAAAATATGCCCCAAGAAAAATACTGGTACATATTGGCATGGTTCCCATTTAGTCCAATATACAGTATATGTCCCAATTTAAATGGCATAGCCTTATCAGAAAATTTTTCTTCTAACTTTAAATGTGATAGAAATAGTTTTGCTGCATTCTGAAATGGGAGTATTGCTTTTAGAAAAGTATTCTTCTTTATGTCTCAGCTAATTATTAACTGGGGTTTCATATTTAGCTAGAGGCATTTGTGTTATTTGTTCACTTGTAAACAAAAATCTTCCCTCCTTAAATCTGCAAGAGGCTCTGGGCTCCCATCTCTCCAATCTCTTTGTTTTGCAGATAGGAGAACATTGTGTCACCTGCCACCCCATCCAGGGCTTTGTAAACTACTTCCTATGATCTCCTTTCATTTTTTTAATAAGCATTTATCAGTCTTACACATATTTGGCATGTGTTAGAACAGGGGTGTCAAACTCATTTTCACTGGGGGCCACATCAGCCTCACGGTTGCCTTCAAATGGCAGAATGTAATTTTAGGACTGTATAAATGTAACTACTCCTTAACTAGAGGCAAGGAGCTCAGCATTGCTGCTGGGTAGAAACAAGGTGCCGGGTCGGGTAATACAAGGTGGAGGGCCAGATTCAGCCTGCAGGCCTTGTGTTTGCCACCTGTGTGTTAGAAGCTGAGGATTAGAGAGGCAGAAATAAAGATTGGTGATCCAGCAACACAATAAATACTCTTCTACACAAAATATAAAAAAAAGGAACAACTTGCTTTAGTATTTACACAGATTTATGCAAACTGTATTTTCCTTTCACTAGCAGCATGACTATATTTTATATAAATCAGACAGTTAATAGAAAGGCAAGTCTCCTAAACCATGAGTGTCCAATCTGTGGCCCGTGGGGCCACAGGTGACCCAAGATGGCTATGAATGTGGCCCAACACAAAATCGTAAATTTACTTAAAACATTATGAGATTTGTTTGTGATTATTTGTTTCAATGTATTTAATGTGTGTCCCAAGGCAACTCTTCTTCTTCCAGTGTGGCCCAGAGATGCCAAAAGGTTGGACACCCATGCTGGGCCTACACCATAATGGAATACATTAAACTATAAAGGGACCACTATATACATAGCAAGGTAGTTTAATTTTTCAACCATCTCTGTCATGAACAGACTAAGGAAAAATTTAGGCTGAGTTACATGAAATTGTCATTTTAGGTTAAAATGGTAGAATATTAGTTTAATATTTCATGACTTAATGTAGCTAAAAGCATCACTCACTTGACTTACTAAGCATATTTCTAACAAAAGATTTTTATTATTTCCCACAAAGTTATGCACAGTTCCCCACATCTTAGTTTCCTTTTCTTTCAATGAGGTCATATCAGGCTAGGGTTATGTTACTATGAAAAACAATCCCAAAAAGGAATCACGATGAATAATTTTTGTTTTTCAAGACTAACAAAAGCATATATCCTTACCTTCTGAACAAGGCTACACCAGCTATCAAAGTCTTTTTCTTCTTTGCAGAAAAATCCCTTGGGGAGAAGCAAAAGAACACAATTTAGGACTGGTTAGGGGGAGCCCTGGCCAGGTAGCTCAGTTGGTAGGAGTGTCATCCCAATATGCCAAGGTTGTAGGTTTGATCCCCAGACAGGGCACATACAAGACTTAACCAATAAATACATAAGCAAGCCCTGGCTGGTGTGGCTCAGTGGACTGAGCCCTGGCCTGCTAACCAAAGGGCCACTGGTCTGATTCTCAGTCAGGGCACATGCCTGGGTTGCGGGCCAGGTCCCCAATGAGGGGCCCTCTACAGGCAACTGCACATTGATGTTTCTCTCTCTCTCTTTCTCCCTCCCTTCCCCTCTGTAAAAATAAATACATTTTTAAAAAGTCTTAAAAAATAAGTAGAACAGCAAATCAATGTTTCTCTCCCCCAAATCAACAAATAAAAAAAAAAAGAACAGTTGAGGGACACCAACGAAGGCCCCCCTGTACTGTAAAATGGAGCCACTGGCCCAGAGTCACATGTGGGATGTGGGCCACTCTCCTTGGATGTGATTTCCCAACAATTAGGAGGAAGAATGGCTGGCCTTATCTCTCTCCTAGATCATTGACATAGTTGGACACAAGCATTTGCTCATTCATTCTCCCCCACCCATTCTTCCTCTCCCATCTCTTTTTGTCTGTCCCTCTCCCTCTATGTCTCCATCTCCCTCTCCCTCTATTTCTCCTGTGTTTCTGCTTCTCTCTCTCATTCTTCCCTTTTCCCTTTTTCCATGTCCCTTTCCCTCCCTATCCCTCTCCCCTCATACTGTAAGATATAGTAACTTAAAGCTCAATCTTCAAAGTGTGGAATTAAGTCCATTACATTCAGTTTACAAATACACACATCTATAAAGAAGAGTAAACCAGTAAACAAAAGCCAAATAGTACTTCTAGGTAGAGGCAATACTTAATAAGTTGGCTTTGACCTTAAGGAAATTATCTATTATAATAAAAAGAACCATCAGCCTCCTTTTCCATCCTCAGAGATATTGTAAAGTACTGAGAGAGTAGTCCAAAATATGAGAAGGACTCTTTGGACACTGGAGCTCTGAAAATTGGATTAAACTGGAAAAAAGGATAGAGATAGACCTCATAACTACTGGCTCCTTCACAGGCAGCTACCCCTTCAATGTATGTAAACAGCATTGATACTTCTGGGGAGGGGGAAACCCTGAAACTTTCTGGATTTGTGTGCCTAGAGAAATGGGCACTGTCTACCTAGGAGGCTGTGCCCTCTTCTCCCTCCCTAGCTATGTCCCATATTATTCCCTTTGCCTGTATGGCAATAATTAGAGGGTGAGAAGGAAAAGGGGGAAAGATGGTAATATTAATAATAAATAACATTTATAGAATGTTTACAACCATATAATTTCACTTATATGTGAAATCTAATGAACAAAATGAACTAACAAGCAAAATAGAGACAGACTTGTACATAGAGAGCAGGCTTATAGCTGTTGGGTGTTTAGGGAGCTGGGTGGGTGTGTAGGGATTGAACAAAAAAGAAAAAAGACAAAAGAACTCATGGATACAGATAACATTATGGTGATTGCTGAGGGGATGGAATGTGGGGCAAGGTAGAAGAGGTTATAGGTGGGATAAATGGTGATGGACAGAGACCTGACTTGGGCTGGTGAACACACAGTACAGTGTACAGATGTGTTGTGGAACTGTGCACCTGAGACCTGTATAATTTTGTTAACCAGTGTCACCCAAAAAAATTCCATAAAAGGGGGGGAAAGAATGTATACAACATTCCAGGTACTGTGCTAAGTGTTTTATGCACAGTGTTCTTCACACAACACTGCAAGGAAGAAATTTGTTTTATTCATTTTAGAGATGAGAAGACTGAGGCTCATAAAGGTAAAGGCATTATCCCTAAGTCCATAGCTAGTAAGTGGCAGGGCCTGAATTCTAACTTGAGTAGTTTGGCTTCAAGGTCCATTCATTTTCCACTACTCTATGCTACCTCTCCTGGGGATGGTAAGTGAATATATTCAGCCACCTTACCTAGCTACCTGGATAACTCACAGGGAACCAATCTGTAATAGAGTGGCAGTGTATCTCTTGGCCTATCTTGGATAGGTACCTTCAGATACCCACCAATGCCACGGAAGGATCCAAGTTCAGAATGCTCATTCGCTGTGGTGACTGCAGACAATGGAAAGTCTGGTCATCAACCATTCCATTCTTTTCAGTGTCAACAAAGGTCTGAGTTGTGTGAGGATCCAAGAAAATGAGCTCATCACCTGTTGGAATAAGACATGCTTAACCTTCAAAGAACCACTGGCCCTGGTCCCACTGTTGTCCTTGGGAGGAGGCACTCTGGTCTCCCTAACCCTTCCCTTGGTGACAATGAAAATGAGATGACAGAAAGTCCAAAGGCGAACATGCCTAAGGAAGCCACCTGTACCCAAATCTATTCATTCAATGAGAAGACCTGCCCTAGCATTCATATCTCCTCAAAGTCCAAGTCTATAAATGGAAAGCAACGGGTTTGGGAAAAGGTACAAATGAAAGATCACAGATGACATGGCAGGCTCTGTGAGCAGCAGCGAAGAGGTTGTAGGTAGAATCACCAGGTTGTGAGTTCAGGTGCCATTAGGGGGCTTCCTACCTCTTTAAACATAGGAAAGCATCTTGTTCCAGACCATTGGTTCTCAGGCCTATGGTCAGAGAGTGTATCTGGTAAGGAGAAAGACCTTGGCCTCTAAAGGAAATGGGGATGCTGACCTGCTATGGATGAAATAGCAGGGAGCTGACTTTGGGTATTGATTAGATGGCAAGCTAATCATTGTTATCCAGTTGGTAATCCCTGTTATAAAACACTGCTTTGGTCACATTAACATCAGTACAGATACAGCTTGCTGGGAAAACTCACTTTGAGATGATTGACATTTATAAATAAAAGGAAAGTCATGCTTCATTAAATTGAAAAATCCTAGCCAAATAATGACCTGGGAGGGCTTTAGGATAATAACATTTTTACTTTTGTCTGATACTCAAAGGGCTGAGACTCACTCTAGTGCTCACCAGCAGCATGCTGACTAGGCAGAAATACCTCATGGGGACACCCTAACCTCACTGTCCAGGCCTGAGGACCATCTGGGCTTCCGTGGTTTAGACTTAGTTAGGCAGAAAAACACAAAGAACTAAACTTCTGTGGTTTAGACTGAGTTAGGCAGGGAAAAAAAAAGAAAACTATGTGTAGCAGGAGGATGGAGTAGGAAGGGATGTGCTAAAGACCTTCCCTGGAATGGCATCCAAGAGTGTGTTGGGCACATCTAAGTGCTTCTGTTGGAAAAGAATGTGTTTCTGATGCCTCATGAAAACTTAACTTGTCTCTATCACAGACCTAGAACAAGCCTCTCAAATCAGTCTTAATTTTCCTGTTTTTAAACTGGGGTCATTAGGCCTGTTCCAGTTACCTCACAGGGTATTATAAGAATGAGAAGGATTGACCTCTGTGGAATGCTAAAACACAATGCAAATACAAAGAAGTCATAGAAGTATCTTGCTTACATTAAAATGTATTTCCCTACAAATAAATGTTGGAGAGTATATGGAAATTAATGCTGCCATATGACACATTCCCCCAGACCATAGGTTGGTGAGATCAGTCAGAAACAACTAGGATGTTTAGAGGGAAGTCTACATGAGACCATAGAAAGGTAAGAGGAGACGGAAGTTGTGTGCAAGAAAATACAAATCCAAAGCAGGGCTGTAACCAACCATTCTGCTAGTGTGTTTCAAGTTAAAGTGCTGGGAATAATAGCAGCATCCTCTCTGCCTCTGGCCCCTTCATGTGTGTATGTGTGTAGTGGAGCTGTGCGGGCTGCCTTGTTTCTGAGAGTGCTTAAAAGAGTTCTAGTAGAAAATCTAAAACGTTCTAGAAATGATGTGGGAACTAAACCAAGGTCTCAAATGAGGCCTGAAGAGTAGAGGCAGGCTGGTCAACCAAACACAGAAACAGGCCTCACGCTATAGATCTCCAGATGCCAGGCCCTACTGCCCCATAGGAGGCAAACATTTCCTCTATATGCAGGAAAAATCTGACAGAGTCTCACCTTAGTCAGAGTCTTTCACAGCAAAGCTTCTCCCAGCTACCCACCAGACAGCAGGGTACTAGGGAAGCAATGTGGTACAGTAGGCAAGGATGACCATACTGGGGTGCAATACTGGCTTCGCTACTTTCTAGCCAGGTGATCTTAAGGAAACAACCACTCTAAATCTTAGTTGCAACAGGTGTAAATGGGAATAACAATCTCTACCTCAAAGGAATGTTATGCTAACTATATGCATCTATCTATCTGTATGTATACATGTATATCTATACATCTATAATAATTATCTATATCTGTACATCTATATATAACTATATATCTATATCTACATATCTATATCTATGTATTTATATATAACTCTATATCTACATATAACTCTATATCTATATCTATACATCTATATATAACAATCTACCTATCATCTATCTAAAGAGAGACAGAGAACACTTTGCAGGGTCCCTGACACAAGACAGCTGTTCAGAAAATGGCAGTTGTCATCTGTTCCCTCCCTTCAGACATTCTACCAATATGAACACCCAAACCTAACACACTAAGGGGGTGAGTAGGGGGAATCAAGGGGACTTTGGAGCTTCAAGTGAAGATTAAACAAAGGATTTTTAGAAGGTAGTAGGCACTATGTAAACCTCTGTCTCTGGAACTAAGAATTGCCCACACCTCTTTCATAGTAGTCAAACTTTATGAAGTCACCCCAACCCAGTGGCCTCAGGAAACAGAAGAACTTCATGGACTTGGTGAATTCTATCTGGGAGGCTAGGGAGCCCAAGAGTCACATACACTATTTACTGAGATCCCTCCAAAATCATTTTCCAGCCTGTTTCAACTTTGTCCTCAAGCACAAATAATAAGGAACAGATTTTTTTGCAACATTTCTTTGACAGGAACCTAAAAGCTTAGAAACAGAGGACACTGAAATGTATATAACTACGCTTTTGTGCTTCAAAACCTCCCAATTTTCTACCAAGTTGTAGTTCTTAGGCTTGACCAATAGATGGGAGCACTACAAACAGCTGAGGCAACTGTGTAGAAACACCAGCCTTAAAGAAAGGAAGAAAAACAAAAGGAAAAAGGTCGGGCATGGTGGAGCCACTTTTTTATTGAGTGTACACTCCATGCCAAGCTCTTTAATGAGTGCTCTCTTGAGTGACAACAGGGTGAGTGAGATGTTAGGCTTATTTTCCATAAGAAAAACCTGACTGAAAGAGTTGATGATACTCTTCTGATGGTCACAGCACTAGCAAGTGGGAGACTGGCATATGAGGCCAGGCATGTTTGTTTTCACTTTACCTCACCTCCCTGCATCTCCAAGGAGGAGATGGTGGAGGGTGACCAAGCCCACCTCCCCCTGTCCTCTGCACATCCCTCATATCATTCCCCACAACTGCTCTGGCTCTCCCTTGCCATTCTAAGGCTGTGCCTTGTGATATTCTTCCAGATCCAGTTTTAGGCCACTCCACTCCTGCAAGAGGTGTCCTGTACCAAATTTCCCTAGCTGCCTCACTCCCTTCCTGGGGCTCTTCAGCACTAACCAGGTGTCTATGCCCTTGCTATTCAAAGTGTGATGTGTATACCAGCAGCAACAGCACTACCTAGTTAAAAAATGCACAATCTCAGGGCCTACCCCAGACCTACTGAACCCGCATTTTAAAAAGCTCTCAAGGTGATTCTTGTGCATAAAGTTTGAGAAGCACTGGACTAGCTGACCTTGTGTGCAAAGGGCTTTAAGTATCTCTGGTCACAGCTAGTAAATAAGGTGGTTGGGTTTCTAGAGGTGTTAGCCTAGGCAGTGAATGTCGGGCTGCTTGTTAGGAGATTAGTGTTTTCAAGGCTCAGCCTCCATTATCAGAAAAGGGATAACTGTCTTTGCCTTCTCTAATTCTCAGCCAGTCATGGTTCTGAACAGTGAGCCAGCAGGCCCAGCTGCATGGACCTGGGAAACCAGAAGACAGCCCCTAGCTTAACTGCTAGAACCTAAAAGGCAGAGGTCAACAAGGCCAGGAGAGTGACACCCTGTCACCCTAGGCCCCGAAGGAAGGAGGGAGGTATGCTGAAGCAATGCTGTGAATGAGGGGCATTCCCATGGGAAAGCAGTGTAGAACCATCTTATGAAGAGGCAAG
The DNA here is from genome assembly GCA_004027735.1 of Carollia perspicillata. Taxonomy (NCBI): domain Eukaryota; kingdom Metazoa; phylum Chordata; class Mammalia; order Chiroptera; family Phyllostomidae; genus Carollia; species Carollia perspicillata. The sequence goes on along the minus strand of PVKM010009306.1, from coordinate 22,047 downwards.
GAATGGAGCCATTCATGGAGGATCTGCTCTATGTCAGGCATACCACAGTGTTACTCTCCACAGATCAGGCCAGAGACAGAAGCAGCTGACCAGAGACCATAGCATCTCCAGGCTGGACAAGGGCCCCCTAACTGGAATTGCCAGGTCTCCCATGCAAACCTTCTGCCCGCCCTCCCCAGCCCACATTGACTTACTTGTGATTCCTCTTTTCTTACCTAAGAATCCTATGAAATAATAGGCGTTATTTGGTTTTCCTCCTAATGCCCCTAAAGACTGTGGCATCTTAAAACACTCCTAGAGGGAAAGACAATGCAAGATTCTCAATTCACTTGTGGACTGCTGCTCACAGATCTCTGTGCTCACATGGTGTGATGTGGTGGGCAAGCAACAACAGGATTGGAAAAGGGAGTGACTTACTTTGAATGCATCAACATAGACAGGATTAATTTGGTTTATGCCCAAGCGGAGGGGCACAATGAGCAGCAGGGGTTTCCAGGCTGGGCAGCAGGCAGAGGTGGCCTTATTGTGGTTTGGAGCATTCAGAGGGTCATAGGGGCTCTCACTGGGTGTGTCAGCACTCAAGGGAAGGACGCAACACATTTTTTCTAGAAACAGAAGACAAGAGAGCTGAGTACATTAGGGGTACCCAGCCCTAGCAAATATGCCAAGGGCAAAACTAAGGGACACCTCACATGATATCCCCGCCTGGAGGACCTTCTACTCTCCCAGTAGGAACCACCTCATCTCACCTCCCACAGGAAGTCCAGGCCACTCTTCCAGCCTTTACTTCTTTTCCTTCTTGCAATTGAGCACTCCTTTACCTCCTGTCAGATATTATGGGCTCTTTGAAAGAATCTCATTTCTCAACTAGAATGCAAGGGCCTTTGGGACATGGACTGTGTCTTTTGGTTTCTCTAACCCCATAGTGGGGAGCACAAGGCTGGACTAGGAGCAGCTTCCACAGAAGACTTGTTGGTGTTGTAATTGATTATCCACACTTTGGGTGTCCTGCAGGGAAAAGGTCTGGTACTGCAATAAGGAGCAGCAAAGATCCTCTGTTTTCCCCCTTTCAGAAAGTTGAAACGAAAAAGAAAAAAGGGTGCAGGGGATGATTATTAACCAGAATCCTGTGCTCCCATAAGCTCCCCTGCCCTGGTGGAGCAGGCCAGAGAGTCAGGGTATATGTGCATGTGTGTATGTGGGGTGTGTGTGTGTGAGTGTGTCCCCGTCTCTGTTTATCTATCTATCATCTATCTCTCATCCCCAATTTTGGAACAGTGAGGAAGGACCTCATCACCCACCACCCAGAAAGTTAAACAGACTGGGGACTCACTGATATCTTCAATGACCACTGTGTTATCCATTGAAACATAAACAGCCAAGGAATTCCATTCATCAAATAAAGCAAGTTTTCTGTAAAGCAACACACAATGAAGTCACAATTGGGGAAGTTGGGAATACCAGCAGGAAGTAACATAATCCATGCCCAGTGTTCCTGAAGTCACTGAATACTGAGCCTCAGAAAGGTGGAGGTGCAGATTAGCTCCAGCTCCTTTGAGCAAGCACTGGAACATTTTGTGTTCAGGGACCTTGAGAATGCCACAGAGTCACAGTGTCTGAACCTTGAAAAAGAGACCCTGCTCTACAAAATGGAAAAGTGTATCTCACAACACGAGGCTACTTTTCTTGAGTAAAACAGAAAAGTTACAAAATGTCTCATTTTCTTTCCTTGAATAAAAGATATTCTGATTTACTGCTTTTTTTCAATAAATGCAAACCCATTAAAATGTGTATTTGTTTGGGAGCATAGATAATATAGAGAATAAGCCCCTGGACAAGAGAGAGAGAGGGAGAGGTGATCTTTTCCACCCCTCCCACATGCTATGAGAACACTGTTGGAGGGACACCTGGGCTGCAGAAGGCCTTTGGTGTGCAGGTGAAAAGATAGAACATGCTGAGTTGCATGACCTAAGCGATTAGAAAGAAAACCCCTTTCAGAGCTTATCTGAGGTCTGAACAAAGTACCATGATTATTTCTCCTTTATCTTCTTCTGTTTTTGCCAGTTTGAAAGAAAACACATTTAACCTGGCTACTCTGCGATTCCTGGGTAAAGTCCAGCTTCACTGGACAAAAGAAAAAAACATACTCTCCCATACTGAAGTAGTTCCCAGAAAGAGGATCATTACCATTATACTTTTATCTTACTTGTTTTAATGTACTATCTTTCCCCCAAAGAATAATGATAATATGTACTGCTGTTACTGATAATAACAATTGAATCAGAACCCACTTAAATTCTTTTTAAAATTTGTGTTTCCATTTTATATTTTTGTTGGGAACCTCAAAATTGAGAAGAAAGAAGCAAATTCTGAGGAATATTTAAACACCAACCATTTTAAATTGGGATTTGGGCTCGGCACAGCTATTCTAATTTACACTTTCCACCCTGAGTACCCACAGTGGTTCCCAAAATACTGCCAAGTTCTCACTCAGCAGAGTCAATGGTGCCCCCAAAGGCACTATAGACTAAGGTAAAAGTGGTTTCAGACATACTGCACTGTGAGCAAAGAGTGAAGCCAAGATACAGGTTTCACTTGGGTCCACAGGAAATCCAGCCTACTCCCCTCACAAGCACACTTACAAAGCATTCTAGTTCTTTGAAGACTGACTAATAATTGAATCAGCACTGCATCTGTACTTTGCATGGAGCAGGTCCCACTGTTATGCTCCAGAGAACCCAGGATTGAAACATGCTCCATCCAAGGAGGTCCAATGATTTCAGCCTTCTGATGCCTAAATCCAGTCCCAGATTCTGGCTGTCATTTTCATTCATTCATCGAATATGTAGTAAACACTTATGTGTGCTGGGCAGTTTTATGTACTAGTGTTCCAGCAGTGAACAGTACCAAATACAACTACAACTCTGCACTCATGGAGTTTTCATTTGGTGATATGTTGTGAGGGACTAGAGTGACAACAGGTGAGATGGCCTGCAGGAGCAGGCCCTGATGCCTCTCACCCCATTCACTTACCAAACATCAGTCTTGGCCTCTCCACCTTGCCCCTTGGTGTGGGAGATGAATTCTGTGATTTAACAGAACAAGTGCAAAAGTATTTGGCTGGCCAAAAAGTCCGTATGGCTTTTTCCATAAAGTAAAAGACACATTTTTTCCTTTTCACCAATAACTTTATTGATTTGGATATTTTGAGTATGTCAGCTATCTCCCACATGGTATAATGTTGATTGTTCTCAACACATTAATTTCAATTAATGTCTTGATTTGACCACTATCCACTTCAATTGGTCCACCTGACTGTGGAGCATCATCCAGCAAAAAATCTCCAGCAGGAAATCTCCAGCATGAAACTTCACAAACCACCTTTGACACATTCAATCAGTCGCAGCACCTTCTCCATACACTGCACAGATTGTTTTGCATTTCAGTTGCATTTTTACCTTTCTTGAAATAATAAAGCATAATATGCTGAAAATGTTGCATATTTTCTTCCATCTTCAATATTAAAATGGCTACATAAAAATTCACCAATTTTGAAAACTTTTTTCATGCACACTGATATGACATTTGTCACAATACTATCTAACAAAATTGTTTTGAATGAAGCTAAAGACAGCTAAGTGTTACTACAGCCATCTTATGGAAAAAACTAAACAAACTTTTTGGCCAACCCAATATAATGCTTGGGTGACTGAAGTCTGCTAAGAGACCACAGACTGACTCCAAGATTCACTTGGGGTTTTTCCTTGAGGTGAGGATTGTGCCTAGTTCATTTCTGTACACCAAGCACTTAGTACAATAAAGGCACCCAGTAAATATTGACTGAATAAATAGATGAATGAGTGGGTTTTAAATACTCTACAGGGTGGGAATCCATGTCTTGCCTAAGCTGGCTCAGCCTCCATCACTTAGTATGAATATTTTGGCTTCAAAGTGACTCTCATGCTAGTGGCTTCCCAGCACCCATGTGCAGGCTGTGTAGGAAATACTGAATCAGTCCTGATGTGCCGCCACATATACTTATAGTAATGACTACAACTCTGATGTACCAAGATAGATGTGCCCTATTACAGATTTCAAAGAACTGTCTGAGCAACATGGTACAGATTTTTGGTGGCTTAGTGGGATGGCAAGAATAGTAAGACTGATGGAACATTCAGTTGGCAGAGGAGGGAGGCATAAGAGACACTATAATATAGTGAATGCCAGACTTTTTTACTTACTTTAACACCTGTGCAACTGTATTTGGTCCAAACCATTCACCAATTGACTTCCCTTCTCCTACACCCATTTGTGCTGTTTTCAAGTGGAAAAAAAATAAACAAGTTAGCAAAAGGTCTTCCAGCATGGCACAAAATCCTAATTTTTTGCCCAAGTAACTAAACAGGTGGACAGCTTAGTGGAGCCACATGCAAGGCAGGGAATCCAAGGAGCAGGTACAGTTATTGTCTTTAAACCACTGATGTGACCTTACCCATTTGATGGATAGAATAGCAACAGTCTTTTCTATCTAAGAAGCACTGTAGGATCTGCTGGTATTCTTTGGGTTGTTCTTTTTGTTTCTCCCAGTTCCAGTCTTTAGAGGAAAAAGATGAGTTAAGTCATTTTTATAATTGCTTATTACTTCTCTGAACTCTTGTTATAACTACAAGGTTAGAAGGACAACAAAAAAGGCTCTATCTGAAAGCCAGGGATGTTCAACTTAGAACATTTCTAAATAACTTCAATTTTGATTACAAAGACATCTGGAAACTGATTACTTTCAAAGCCTTGATGCATGTAAAGTAAAAGCAAAACAAGAACTTGACCAAGGAATGGACTTAGCCCCAGGGCTTGAGCTGGATAAATATATGAAAACAGTCTCACAGAGGCCTTTCTGGTCAGCTACTCAGTGATCAGGCTGTCACACAAAACCAGGCAATATATCTGTATATCACCCACATGCCAGTGTCTCATCTTCACACAAACAGCAAGAGCTTTGTCCTTATATTTTGGCAGCATTGCCAGTAGAGTCTTCTGGGAGGCAAGTTCTATTCTGACACACAACAGTTCACAGGGGAATATACACAATTTAAAGCAAAGAAAGCTTTAAAAAACTGTCATGCTGCCATTTTTACACAATCTTTAAAAAGTCCATACTGAGCTTTGGAAAATAAACACCTTTGCTATCATCATTCAAGGTTTTCTTATGACCAAAACCAAAATAATCAAATCAAGAGGAATCCTACTCATGCCTTAGACACCATCCCCCGAGTCCTACAAAGGCTACTTATTGCTACCAAGGACAACTGCAAAAACTCACCATAATCACTGCTGTGGATGGGATGCACTGCTCCCATTCCATCAGCTCTAAGGACTCTGTCTACTAGGACAGAATTCTGAATCTTAATTTGCTTACAAGACTCTCCTGAGGTATTAGAGAGACTTTGAATTCACAATTGAAATATTCTCAAAGCCAAAGGCCATTGTCTCCAGAGTCTTCCATTCTCTTTGCTTCTAGTATTTCTGAAATCCAAGTTTTGAACTTCATATTCAGTACCAACTTCAGAGGGAAAACTACACCCAGCTGTTTTTCATTGGCTACCAAATTGTTCAAGTCTGGAGAAATCTTGATTAGCTGGCTGCCACATACCACTAAAAGGTTTCTGATGATGGTGATAAGTGAACACCTCACCTCAATAATAAAATAGAAGACACTCCAAAACACTTCTTTACAAAATTACATCTTCTAATTTATCTTTGCTACAAGAGCTATTCCGCAATTCTTCCTGCTACTTGCTTTTTCACATTAAAACAATTGAAACAGCGGAATGGGGTTCTTTCTTCCAGTTTGCTTTTCACAAAATCCACTTACAGAAGGGTCATCTTAAAGTGTTTTATAAATGAGAAAAAGTTAAATAGTAAGAATGAATCTGCTCTAAGAAATATGTGTACCACAGAGAAATCTCTGGTCAAGGAGACAGAAGATCTGCATTGTATTTCCAAATCTATGCTTTCTTGCTGTTGGACTCTAGGCAAGTCACCTTACTTCCTAAGTTTCAGTTTCTTCATCTGTTAAGCAGAAAGCAGGCACAGGATATCTTAAACCCTTAAAAACAGGCATTAGGCCCTCAAACCTCCCCAGATCCTCCCACAATTGTCTTTGATAATAGAGCAGAGTGTGTGAAGCTGTGCAGTGGGAAAAAGGAATAATATTTCCATGCCTCTGAATCTCAATGAGTTCAGGAGCCCAATCTCACTCAAGGTGACCTTTCACTCCCTCCTGAAGTTGAACCGGGCTTTCACCCAATTTCCTAAACTGGCATCCAGTCAGAGTCAGCCTACAGATACCCATGGGGAAACACACAGGTCTTAAGAAAACAAGACTTAAGAGTTCCAAAAGTGATGAGTGAAACGTTCTTTAAAAAAAAATGTATTTATTTATTTATTTTTAGAGAGAGGGGAAGGGAGGGAGAAAGAGAGGGAGAGAAACATCAATGTGTGGTTGCCTCTCATGGGCCCCTGACCAGGGACCGGGCCCTCAACCCAGGCATGTGCTCTGACTTGGAATTGTACAGCAACCCTTTGGTTTGCAGGCCAGCACTCAATCCATTGAGCCACACCAACCAGGGCTAGTGGGACATTCTTAATGAAGTAGCCTTTTGAGGAAGCTAATTTAAGGACCACTTAACCATCATTGAATGAATATCTTCAGTGAAGCAAAAGCAAAATAGCACTAGCTCCCTCATTAGACACTTCCTTTATGTCATTTACATCCTTTGGTAGGCACATACTTTAAATGAGGTCAATAAACAGACTTACCACCACACCTTTCCTCCTGTTCCCCTTGTTATCTGACCTGTTTAAGGACTCAGTCAAACAGTAGCAAAGATGGAAACTAAATGACACACCTGCCTCAATGTTCAATTGTATCCCAGGAAAATAACTCTCCGGCTTGGTAAATTACAAGGAAATGTCACCTGTTTCGTTCTCATGGGAGACTTTGTCAACTTGTCAACCATACCACTTGAGCTTACAGGGAGCACTTCAGGAACTGCAGCTCTGTTAGTGAGTGTTTTTCAAGTTCACTACCAATGAGAAACCACCAGCAGTAAGCACTACTGAAGAGGTCTCTGAAGTAGTACAGAGAGAAAACTTAACTTACCCCTTCCCAAGTGTCTGCAGATAAGAGCTTGAGCCAGCATCATCTGTCCACAGCGCAGCATACACCCCCAGCCAGCATCTGACGAAGGGCCTGTCCCCCCTGTTGGCAAAATAGGGGGCAATGAATATGAGCTCTTGAAATTGCCCTTCCACCAAACAATCAGCATACTTGGGGATTATACAAGACAGACACATACACATACCCTGAAAACAGAGGCAAGGAATATAGCCAGATATCAAACAGGGTGTGTTACATGGTGGAACTTGCAAAGTTAATGCTGAGTTAACTAAAACAGATTTTATGGCCAAAAACAAAACAAATGAATGAACAAAATCTGCCCATTATGTTTTCTACTTGCAGACTTCTAGGTATACATGCAATTTTGGTAGATGACTGCCATGTATGACTACCAACACTTAGTCCATTCCATATCATCATCTGGCTGACAAAACCAGGCTTTACACAGCTTACCTCTCAAAGAAACTAGTCTTTTTTTTAACTGAATTTATTGAGGTGACATTGGTTTACAAAAGCAAACAAGGTTCAAGTGTACAAATCAACAAAACATCATCTGCCCACTGTATCATGTGCCCATTGCCTCAAGCAAAGTCTCTTGTGCCACTTTCTCCTCCTTTACCCAACTGTACTTACCCCTACTCCCCTTTCCTTATGAGTATCAACACACTGTTGTCTGTGTCTCCATGTATATGTGTGTGTGTGTATTTTTTCTGCTTAATTCTTTCACCTTCTTTCATCTGGCCCTCAATCCTCATCCCCACTGACAGCTGTCAGTCTATTCCATATAGCCATGTTTCTATTTTGCTTGTCAGTTTATTTTGTTCATTAGATTCAGGGAAACCAGTCTTACCTTAGTTAACAAATAAATGCTACCAAAGGCAATCAGCAAAATGGTCAAAGAGATCTGAAAGCCTCTTGACTGTTCTAAATGTACATTATAAAGATATGAACAGCAAGAAGGACAATGTAAAACAGAGGACAGTCTTAAATTAGGCATCAGAAAACCAGTATCTAATTATGGAAATTATGGAATTAAATCTCATCTATAGACTGGGGATAATAGCATACTTCCTGGCTATCATCAGTGGGTATTCTAAGAATAAAATGAGAAAGTATCTGTGGAAGTGTTCTACAACCCAGTCAGGATAATGTAAATATTTGGTGATATAAGTAAGGTCACAATTAAGAATGCTATTAATAAATTAGAAATGTACTACATCTTTAAGTGGCACAAAACTAGTTAATAAATGAAATAAGAGAAAGAGTTCCATTTTAAGAATACTTGATATATTGAAAATCCTACATATGTGGCCAGGGTGAGCTCAATATCCTTTTTCATGGTACCAATGAAATCAGATAACTTGGATGGCAGAGGAGACATTCTGCTTTTATTTCTTTTCTTTCCCAATATGAAAGTGAAAAAGTATGCTATAAGCATGATTACAAAGAATACTGTATGTTGCTGTGTTTAATGCACACTTTTTTGTCCAAATTTTGAGGGAAAAATAAGGACGTGCATTATACATAGGTAGTTCTAATTCTGTAGCTAAATAAATGTTTTTTAATTCTTTTATTTATGCTTATGCATTAAAAGTGTAACTCCTGAAAGCAATAATGATATCTGTATGCAAAATAATACCCTGGAATACAATAATTGGTTTTGTTCCTAAATACAAATAAATAAAACATTGAATTAAAAAATTAAAATGAAAGTTATTTTTCCTGAAAGTTTGGGCCAAAAACTTGGGTGCACATTATACATGACAAAATATGGTAACTCTAAAGGGGACCATCAAGCTTAGACAAGTGGGCCACAGTAGCTGCCCCTTTCCTTTTGTTATGGGGACTGAAGAAGATTTGTTATAGCAACAAGAAGAGGGTTGAGCCTATTTATGGGCTGGAAGGGGAGTTCTTTATCTTTTGTTCATGTTGGGATTATTGGACAGATTAGTGTGAAAAAGATGCTATGAAGCCCACATAAAGAAGGGAGCATCTATTGCTAAAATGTTGTCAGACTTTAACTGTAAATGTTTTCATGACTTGCAAAAACCTCTTCACCCAGAGAAAGTTAACAGTTTAGAATCATTGGGTACCAAAAATTGTTCTTTTGTTTGTTTTATGGCTCAGGTACTTCCTGTAAAGGGCAAAAAAAAATTGTCTGTATGGACTCCATTTTTGGCACTCATCAGAAAGGTGGATCTGACACCAATTACTAGGTCCAGTACTGCACCAAAATTGGTCAGACAGGTTTCCTGTTAGGAGAATAGCTTCCACAATTTGGGTTTGATAATCTTTTCATACAGGGACATGATACTAGAAATAGGTAGGTTACCCTACTTGCAAACATTTTACAAATTTTCTCTAGAGAGAGTCTGTTCACTTAGCTCATTAAACTGTCCTTTCTTCTAGATAGAAGGTGGTACTCTAACAGCCTAGTATTAGGTCCAAGTGGCCTAATTATCTTGTAGTGGCAAGGTGCTTTCATTTCATAGGAAAAAAACAATCATAATAATTATTTTCTTTCCTTCAGGTACAGTTATCTCTAATAATCAAGAAACTGCACAAAACAGTAGATTATAATTTAATAAACATTGCCCAAATTAAAAATGACTTTTTCCTTACTCTCAGAAGTAAAATAAGTAATACTATCCAGAGCCTAAACACTTAGAGGTGGGCTCAAAACCATACTGGCATTATACATTCACACTATGGAGCCATACATGATGAGGTACCTTGACAATGAATCTTTTGCATAAAGTGTAAGACTTAAATACCCCCCTAAATCAAATTCTTAACCATAATGAGATGTTAATTTGGAGGTTTCTATGAAGTCACTGATAACTTCAGGCAATCTATTTACAAGGAAGAAAGCACAGTACAACAAATGATATACCTACCAATTGGTGAAAATTTCCTTCTGTATGTAAACCATAGACGAGCACTTATATCAGACAACAGCTTAGATCTTTCTGTAATTAAATGTGAAATTCAAATTAAATCACTATATCTCATCTAAACGTATTTGCCTTTGATTTCTGATACAGCAACAAACTCATTTTCAAATAACCAGTTAATTCCATTGTTTGGGGGCTAGGGAAATTTATAGGAAACCCAATTTCATTTTAAACAAATAACTTCAGCCTTTCTTCCTATCTACATTTTGACTAGAGCCACTGAGTAGTATAATGATGATGCGTGGTTCTTGTCTATTTTTCACTGAGCCCCATGGCTCTGGCAGGTACTAACACTGGGTCATGGCCAAGACAAGGAATAGGAAAGCAAGGATCCTGGATAACTCACTAACAATGATATTTAGCCCCTGCCTGAATGATGACAGTTGATTGGATCTGTTATTAATATTCATTGTCTGTTATCTAAAACTGGGTGTGGGTGTGTGGGAGGGGTGGCACACATATGTACATGTTTAACTAAAAAGGAAATGTCCCTGTTAAGCAAATTAAGCATGTAAGAAGTGTGTCAATACCACCTAGAGCAGGGGTGTCAAACTCATTTTCACCGGGGGTCACATCAGCCTCCCCATTGCCTTCAAAGGGCCGAAATAGTTTTAGGACTGTATAAATGTAACTACATTTTAACAGTTAAGGAGTTGAAATTACATTCGGCCCTTTGAAGGCAACTGCGAGGCTGATGAGGCCCCCAGTAAAAATGAGTTTGACAACCCTGACCTAGAGCAACTGGCATTTATAACCTAAATGGATGTATAAGATCACACAAAAAAATTATATCTTTTTTGAAAGCTTGCTTTCTTGTATTTTATGACAAATTTAATTTTCTGGCCACAAATATGGCTTCCATGTTCTCATCGGTAGTTAGATGTGGTTCTATCTTTCTTAGTCTTCTCTCTCTCCCTTTTCAACAACATAGCCATGCCTGTATTCTGTATAGAACTTATAGCCATTGCATTTTAAAAGAAAATTCAGTTTTAGCCTATACTTTCTATTTTCTTTCCTGTATTTCCTTTGAACTAATCATAAAATTGAACTGTCCAGATTTTCCCTCCCATTCATGCCCACAGTGTCTAGCACATTTTGGGAAGCAGATGTCTAAAGGTTAAGAGAAAGATTCTTAGAGTCAAATTCCTCCTGGGTTTGAACACTGACTCTGCTACTTACCAGTTGTGTAGCCTTGTCACTGAGATTCACTTTCCTCATCAGTAAAATGGGGAGGACAATAGTATCTACTCCATAGAGCTGTGAGCATTCAACAAGATAATGTTATGGGAAAGACTCAGACCGAACACTGGAGGAAGCGAAGGGGAGTCTTTATTATGCATGCAGAACCAGAGGAGGCAGTCTCCAAATTCTGGGCCCCTGAGCCATGGGGAGCAATTGCTTATATAGGGTGCTGGGTGGGACACACTTGCACAGCAAAGGCGTACTTGCTGGCAGGACAGCGGCAAGCTGCTTACAGAAGCAGAAAGCGTAGGTCATGTTTCCTGGGTGCCGTTTTAAATGGCTGCTTGTTTCCCTTATCATTCCCCCCTTTTGATGCTTTGGCAGCTATTCGCATCATTACATAGGTGATTATTCTTTAGGCCTCTGTAGGCTTGGTACCTGTACTGATATTGTTGAAGGGTGAGGACTTCTGCAGTGGCCCTCCTGGTAACTGTGGCCGCTCTCTATCCTCACTCGCTTCCCCGGTGTGCTGCACTTACACTACGGGGCTGTGACAGGGGCTGAGTAAGCTAAGCAAAGCATACCAAATATCCAAAGATACAGATAAGACAGAGCTATATTCCTCCCAGAGTGATTTGCTGCTTGGGATTCCATTCTGGGGGAGTTACAGTTATTAGTTCAATTCTTAGGATTACTGCAAAGCTGCCAATGATGGTCAGGTATCCTCTGGAACAATAGTCCCCAGAGTCCCCATCGGGGGCTGGTCTTCTTTTTAACCTCAGGGTGGACAGCCTTGGCAATGGTGGTTCTGGATCCTTGTCAGCCTTCTGGTCCTCAGGGTCTGCCGCTGCCTTGGCTCAGCTGCAGTGGATCTAAGGCATGATCTCTGCAACTTTAAGGGCGGCTGGGGTAGTTAGTATGACTAAGTGAGGCCCTATCCATGTGGGTTGGAGGGGTTCCTTTTTCCAATCTTTTATCCATACATAGTTTCCTGGTTTATGTGAGTGGGCTGGCCCCCCTCACGGGATGGGTTCTTGGCCTAAACCCGCCCGGTGTATCTGGCTTAGTGTTTTCCCTAACTGCTGGAGGTATCTGGTCTGTTCTGCCTCTCCTAAGACCCAAAGCTCTCTCCTGGGTAAAAGTAAGATGGCTGGCGGGAGCCCATAAATGAGCTAGAATGGCATGCACCCCATAGGTTTGGGGTGTTTCGCACCCTGAATAGTACTAGAGGCAATAGGTCATGCCAGGGTAGTCCAGTTTCTTGATGGAACTTAGCCAGCGTCTCTTTTAGAGTTCAGTTCATGCGTTCAACTTTCCCTGAGCTCTGGGGGCGATAGGCCGTATGCAGTTTCCAGGTGATTCTTAACTGTATACTACTGGGAGCAGGGTGACCGTTGTCTCATTGGCTGCCTGTAGGTCTTGCACCGGCCTGTACCCGCTCACGTCTGGCTTTTGTATCAGCCAACAGAGGTGTGTTACATGGTTACTGGCACGGGACGAGTATGCCTTCTTGCAGGTGTTTGCAGATAACTTCTGCAATGCCTAACCTGGCTTCCCTGGAGATAGAATACTAACGGACCTGCCTTGGGTCTGTACTAGGCTGTACATCTATGATTATAGGCGGATGGTTTTCTGCCAGCCCCGGTGGATTATCTTTCGCCCAGACTTCTGCAAGTCTGCTTTCTCACCCCCGGCCACTTTTTCCCGGCCCTTATCTGTCTCCTGGTATATTTGGTACTCCACCTCTCGGGAAAGTAGGACTGCGATAAATTCTGGGGCATTAATCTGCAGGTGAGCCTCTCCCGACAGATGGAACGTGATCTGGGTCTTAAGCTTGGTGAGCAAGTCCTGTCCTTGGAGGGATGTAGGGCACTCCAGCAGGTATAGAAACTCATGTTTTACCTGGTGTCCTTTTAGCTCCACCGTTCGGGCCTGGCAGAATTGTTTGGGGCTGCTGGGTGGTTCAGTGGCCCCAATTATCGCAATTTCGCGCCCCGAGGGTGATGCTATAGGAGTGGTCACCACTGAGTGTTCCACTCCTGTGTCTACCATGAACGGGAGTGTTTGGCCCCCTATTGTCACTTGGACCATGGGCTCATGGGGGCCAAGATTCAGTGAGCCCAGTCCCCCCTAGTCCAAGTCTAGGTCTGCCAGGCTGAAGAGCGTGTGTGCCTGAGATTCCAGTCCCTGTTGCCTGGCAGATGGCTTCTTTCTGTTGGGGCACTCTCTTTTCTAGTGCCCCTTTTCCTTGCAGTAGGCGCACTGATCCGGGTCTAGGATCCGGGGTGCTGCCTTACCGTCTTTTTCTGGCTATCTTCCTCCTGTTCTAGGTGGTCCTTTCTTACTTGGCAGGGGATTGCCGAGTGCAGCCGCAAGGAGGGCTGCCTTCTTCTCCATTTTCTTCCGGGCCTCCCGCTTTGCTGTCTCTTCCCTGTTGTTGTAGGCTTTGTTGGCAATCTCTGTGAGTTGACTTATGTTCATGCCAGCGAAGCCCTCGAGCTTCTGGAGCTTTTTTCCGAATGTCAGAGGCTGATTGGGAGATGAACACAGTATTGACCATCCTTTGGTTGTCTGGTCCCTCTGGATCAAATGGGGTGTAGATTCTGTAGGCCTCACACAGCCACTCACAGAAATCTCCCAGACATTCATTAGACCATTGGGTGATGTTGGCCACTTTTGACATATCCGTGGGCTGCCTAGCCGCTGCCTGGGTTCCTTGGAGGAGGGCATCCCAGTATCACTGGAGTGAGGCCCTGCCCTGTTTTGTGTTGTGATCCCAGTCGGGCTGGGCCTCTGGCGCTGCTACTCTAGCCCATTGGACCAGATCTAGGGTGCCCACTGGTGCCATGGCTTCTAGGTATTGGTGGGCCTCCTGGAGGATGCATCTCTGCTCTTCCATGTTGAACAAGATGAGGAGTAGCTATCAGCAATCATACCAGGTAGGATGGTGAGTGGGGAGTCAGTGTCTGATTATTTCTGACTGAGGAGCAAGCCTAGCAGAACTATGCTAGACAGAGTCATGCACATCAGTAACCAGCGGTTGAAGTGCTCCTGGCCCTTCCAGCTCTTGGCCGCTGCATTGTTTCCATAGAGTTCCACAAAAGTGTCTCAGCCACTGTTCTTCTGGATCAAGGCTCTAGGTGGCTATTCAGGTAAATAGCCATCCAAGTTGTGATCTGACTCACCAATACCTGCATTTCTTTGTCTATATTTTCTATACATAGCATTCCACTGAAGGAGAAAAAGGCCGCAATGTGACCCCAGTTCACCCCATCTTGGAAGAGGTCATTCACTATCCGCTCAAAGCTCTGATATGCTTTCCCTGGGGTGGTGTGGAGCTGGGATGTCAGGTCACTGAATGCCGGCCGGTACCTCAGTTCAAACTTAGTGCTTGCCTCTCTCAGCGCTTGCTTCACCGCTGCTATGGGAATTACCTCCAGAGCATCCTAGCTACTGCTGTGGCCACTGTCTCTATTCATCACTGGGCTGTCGCCAGGTGCCAGGATGGGTTGCCATTGATGGCACTGGGGGTCTCTATTTCTGATTCAGTTCCTTCTGGGGCCTCAGTTCTATTCTCTTCCACATTACTAAACTGACTCCAGCTGTATCCTTTTGGGGAAAGTTTGTAGGAGAGAAAGTCAACTACCAGCTCCTGATTGCTCTGAGACATTTTTATAATAGGGTTGGGCTCGACCAGTCCATTGTCTAAAACACCTGTTTATTTACTGACTCTGGTCTCTATGTAGTGGTTGTCTTCTGAGATCTAAAGAAAGATAAAGTTCTGCGAGCCCCAGAAGCTGAGGGGGACCACATTCCCCCCTTCCTCCGCCAGGTCATTTCTAGACGCCAGAGCTCTTCATGGTAGAGTTCCACACTACTGACTTGGGTTGGTCTACCTGGCTGACAGCTTGCTCTGGCTCTTCTGAACGAGCGGGCCTCAGTTTCCCCTGAAGAGATCTGGAGAACTTGCAAGCTCAGTTACTACCGGTGCCGCGGTGGGGTTGGTGGGGGGGGCTGAGTTTCCCTCAAGGGCATCTGGATAGCGGGTGGTGTCGGAGCCTTGTCATGACTGGGGAGGCAGGTGGTACAGCTGGGGCTGGTGCAGAGGAGACAGAAAGCGGTGGAGTCTCTATATCTGGGGCCTGTGGGAGAGTCTCCAGAGTATATGGGGGAGGTAGACTCATAGGCGGCTCCTCCACTGGCTCTCCCTTGAAAATGGGGTGGGGGGCGACACATTTCTCTTGACTGCATGAAACATGGATCGCAGGCTCTTGTCGTGAGGGCTGGTGGCAGCAGGATCGTGCCCCTTTTCACCTACCTACCGCCAGCTGTTCCTACTGTCTTAGGCTTCTAACCTGCACACCACTGGAGCCATGACAGCATGTCTTGTGCTAATTCCTGCCATTTGTCTATGTAAACATACTGATCTGGGTGCCCTGGCTTGCCTGTGACTATCAAATGTACTGCCCGGATTATCCCTAAATTTAGAGTCCTCCTCAGGGGGCCAGCCTACCCCGAATGTCAGTCACTCTGAAGTGCAGAAAGTTTCTGATTGGTCCGGGGTCATATTTGGATCTTGGCCTTGGAACCGGTAAAATTTTTGCAACATGCAATCAAGAATGGTGGACGCCCCCCCCCCATCGTGTTCCTCCCACAGTGGCGCAAACGAGGGAAAGGGTTTTCAGCTCACCCGCCTGGCCTCTCCTCTCAAGAAGGACTTAGGTCTGTCTTAGCTAAGGCTGCCCGAGTAGAGTCCAGGTTATTTCCAGCCTTTAGGCCGTATGACAGACCGAGGAACTGCAAGTTGGGGCCCACTCAGACCCCGTAGGCTCACACTGGTGGGGCCACAAATATACCACTCACACTTTCTCACACATACTCGTCCGAGAGTTTAAACACAGTTTCTCCCATCAGGGTTTCCCCTACCTGTTGGCTTGTGGCCTGAGAGGTATCAGTCTCTCCTTCCACCACAAGGGTGGGCCTGGTCTCGGGCTCCTGGTCCCTGGGGCACTTACCGGTCCTGGTCCTGAGGCTGCGCAGCTCCTTGAACCCGTTCTCTCCCTTGAAAGCCTGGGTTGAGAGTGTATCTCACTGACAACTAGCCACGGAGCCTGGGACAGGTACGGACCCGAAACAACCGGGGCATGCACTTCACCTTTGTCACAGGGCTCCGTGGAGCACCTGCAGCCACCTCACCAGAGGCAATTGCCTGCTCGAGTGAGTTGCTTCCCCGGCCAGGGAAGCAGAATGTTATGGGAAAGACTCAGACTGAACACTGGAGGAAGCGAAGTGGAATCTTTATTTACGCATGCTGTCCCAGGGGGGCAGTGTCCAAATTCTGGGCCCCGAGCTGTGGGGAGCGAGTGCTGGGCAGGACATACTTGTGCAACCAAAGCGTACTTGCTGGCACAACAGCTGCAAGCTGCTTACAGAAGCAGAAAGTGTAGGTCATGTTGTTTCCTGGGTGCTGTTTTAAATGGCTGCTTGTTTCCCCTATCAATAATACATGGAAAATGTTTAGATGCTACAGTATGCAGTAAGCCTATGATAAATGTTACCTACTATTATATATACTTCCTCTCAAAATGTTCAGATCAGTCACTCTTTCCTTTGATATCTCTACACCTCTCAGTTTTGCCTATATGCTAGGACGGCTGGGGAAGTTGAATGGACATCTTAAGAATTTCACTTTAAAAGGCATTTCCTAAATGAACATTTGAATATGGGCATGTTTGACAACCTAAAGATTTCTGTTGTCATGGAATGCAGAACTAGAAGAGATGATCTCCAAGCTCCTCACTGTATGTGCTAGTGAAGGGGTTAAGCTCCAGAAAGAGCAAGTGACTTATCTAAGGCAGGAGAAGAATCTGAACAGAAAGATCCACCTAATTACTAGCCTTGAACATTCTGCACTGTTTAGGATTCGCCTATCAAAATGATGAAGCCAGACTCAGGAGGAGCTACAAAATACCCAACTTCCTCTCCTGCCTTTTGATCAGCTTCTTCCTGTTTTTCCCTCTACCCTGGGGCCTTTACTCAAACAGACACAAAATCAGAGCTGCCTCTCCAAGCTCAGGCTTTATCTGAGTGCAAGGTAGCAGTTTTAGGTTTAAAGGTCTTTCCCAATCTATGAGACTGTAAAGGTAAGAAAGAAAAACTGAAGCCTCCTTTCCATCTATCTAGCTGCAATAGCTGTAAGTTCTATACAAAATCAGGATAAATTAAGACAGAACTACAGTCAACAAAATATCTAAAACTACAAGACTTCTCAGTGTCCAATATTGTTTCAGACAGCCATGGACTGTTTAGAAGTCCCCTGAGTGATAGTGTTTTTAATCTAGACAGAAAAGGGCATGTGAGGAATTAAAAGTATGTAGACCAATCAGCAAAGACTACATACTAAAGTGATACCAGGAGTGGGTCCATACTTTTTTGGAACCTAAGGCTTATAGAATTCAGAGGTTCTCGTTTAAGGAAAAGAATACCAATATGTGATTTTTCACATTGTACAAACTCTTAATGACCATGTGAACATGCAAAAATGGCCTTGTAGGGTCTCGGAAGGGGCCTGTACAAGTGAAGGGCCTAAGGCTTAAACTCCTTTGGCTGCACAGTAAATCTGCCTAGGAGTAGAATTAATAAGTTTACAGGTAATGTTCTGCCAACTCAAGGAGGAAAAACGTTCAGGACCTTAACCTCAAGTACCCACCTCATTTGGGGTCTCACAGACAAATGTTACCAAACCTTACCTGTTTTAAGGACATGTTGTTTCCCCAAGATCCATACCAGCTCATCTGTGTCTGGAAATTCTTCTAGGTAATCAGTGAAAATAGTAATCTGGTTTTCATATTTGGATAAAACTGAAAGAAAACAGAAAAAAAAAACAGGCAAAATTTAACAGAGGGGGCTTGCTTGTGTGGTTTACTGATTATTACCTTTGTCCTAAAGGTGAAAGGTCATGGGCTTCAATCTAACAGAAGAAAATTATTTTCTATTTTTTAAAAGGATTTTATTATTTATTTTTAGAGAGAGGAGAAGGGAAGGAGAAAGAGAGGGAGAGAAACAGCAATGTGTGGTTCCCTCTCATGCACCCTCCACAGGGGACCTGGCCTGCAACCCAGGCATGTGCCTTGACTGGGAATCACTGGTGACCTTTTGCCTCTCAGGCCTACACTCAATCCACTGAGCTATACCAGCCAGGGCCAAAGCAAATTATTTTCTTTGAGGAACATGGACACTCACAAGGCCACAAAATCCCTCAGAAGAGTAATTTCCTCTTGACCACTTCTTTTGGTCTGGTCCTATTTGGCACCATGTCTTAATACTTTTTTGACCACAGTTATCTCAAAACCTCTTTTTCTCATGGGGCTTTCTTTGTAAATAGCCACTTATCTAGCTTTTCTGAAGGTGAGTGTATCAAGGTAGTACAATACTATCTGAATACATAACTCCTGTTCATGTCACAGGGAGTATCGTGAGGTTTCCAGTGGCTAGTGGCTTGGAAGGGTCAGCCTGAAAGATTATACAACAGTGAACATGTAGTATTTTAGCTGGAAGACTAAATTTAAGTTTAATAATATTTTTTCAATTTTTATTATTTTTGACATTGTTATATTATTACCAAAAAACTCTGTTGTATTTACTTAATGGATTTATAGCATGTTTACAAGTCTGGACAGTTATTTAACAAATCTAATCATTGACAACAACAAAAAATTCTGATATTTGAAAGTATCATGATAATAAAATTGTATTTTAAATGTTTTGATGGTACTTTTATTTGCCATTTTATTCACATATGACTTCTTCAAAGAAAGATCTTATGGATGATGATAAATACAGGATGGGAAAAAAGTAACTTTACAGTTGTGAGTATGCAGAACACAGAGTTTACTCTCATATTATTATTTATTAATTATTGTATTATTTCCCATACAAACAACTGTAAACCTATCTTTGCCCCATCCTGTATAACTTCTTCTTGGGATTCACTAATGACTATGATAATCTCTCAAAGTAAGATATAGGTATTGAATTAAATCTGAGAGTGTTGCTTGTGATCTTATGAGGTTTAATTAAATATATATATTAAATATATGTATATTTTTAATTAAACCATATATATGTATATATATTTAATATATATTTAATTAAACCTCATAAGATCACAAGCAACACTCTCAGAACTTATAACCATGTAATGTAGGGGGAGTTAAAATTCACTTTTGTACCACTGTGGGGAAAGTGTCTGCTAAAGTAGCCAAGACTGACTTATGAAGGGGTTTTATCTCAAAAGCTCTCTAAGTAATTTTATGAGGGAAATAATATTGTAGGCAGTAAATAAGCTTCCAAGGCAGCCCACAAAAACCTACTTAACTTATAACCTGAAAAATCACATTGATAGTATATTTCATAGTTTATGGTGTTATTTCTGTAAGACCTACAATATACATCAAGTTCAATACTAAGACATCCAACACATACCTTCTCCTCTCAGCTCTCAAAGTCTCCCTATCCCCTGTGGGGAGCAGAACTCAGAGAGAGTAAGGGCCCTTCTGTGCAGCTACAGGTAACTGCAGGGACTCTCCCAAAGTGATCCCTAAGAACCCCATGTGAATGGTTTCCTATAAAAATGGCATTGTGGGATATTTTAACTCACTTGAAAGGAAAGGTTGTTTTTTAAGAGAGAAGCATACTGTTTTCATAGAAACAAATGTTTCTAAATATAAATACATCATATCTGGTCATGGAAACAGGTTCATCTGCTCAAAACACTTAGTTGGGGTTGAAGTTATACTTTACATAATTTATACAAGTTGCAGTTATAATTTGTTTGAAGTTATAACTTTAGAAACAGCTACCCAGGTATACTGCCTTTCTTGAAACTTTACAGAAGACCAATGTTTCAGGGATTTAATTAGCCTTTCTCCTCAAGATATTTTAATTATTAAGGTTATAGTTTCAGCAGTATTTCAAGATAAAGAAGTTGGAAATGAGCCAGCCACTTTTTTCCTCAGTGAAAACTCACCACTGCCAAATATTCCAGGGAGCCAGTGCTACCTTAGCCTTTCTGTTACTGGCCTCAGTCCCTGGTCCATGTCCAGGAAATACCAGGCTAAAAATTATTGCCCAGGTCAGGCCATCCCCAAGGAGATGGTAGACTCAGGAGGTGTAATATCACAGTGTGTACCATCCACCTACTCTCTATCCCTCACAGGCCAGAGGATTCAGGTTAAATGAATATCTAGTGTATCCTAGAAAGAAAAAAAGTCAGAAAATAAGTAGCTTGAGAGGAATGTGAGAAAGAGGTAGCCTTTCTGGCATTTCTCTGATCGGGGTAAGGAATGGTGGCATTGGATGAATGTACAGAATTGATGTAATACAGGTCTTGGGTCTCTCTTTAGTACTTGTTGAAAAAAAAAAAACATATCTATCGCCATCCCTGTCTCGATCTCATGGCCTAGCTACCTTGTCAAATTAGTACCAGTGCTTAAAGCCTGTGAGAACTGTGCTGCTTCCTTTGGGGTGACTGACCAAAATGGCAGCCAAAGAATTTTTCTCTTCCTCTTCAGCTCCTCTCAGACCAGCAAGAAGATCACTATTGTCATTATTCTACTTGATCCTTCTCTTCCTTAGACAATAAATTCCCAGAATGCATTGTGTCAGACTAGGGCCAACTCAAGTGGAAGCTACATGGTGAAACAAATGAAAGCCAGAACAGGAGATGAGACTAACAGAAGCAAAGAGCAGTAACACAACGGAGAGTATATATAAGGAGGTCTGGGGAAGAAACAGAAATAGGTCTTCCACAAGGAGATCTCAGGGAGTTGAAGAAGCAAACTGGGACATGGTTGAGGTTTGGAAGTGAAATTGAATTTCCAACAGAATCACTTCTGACTACAGTAGGGCCCCCTTATCTGTGGTTTTGCTTTCTGCAGAGTCAGTTATCCATGGTCAACAGTGGCTGGAAATACTAAATGAAAATTTTCAGAAATAAGCATTCATGAGTTTTAAATTGATACCATTCTGAGTAGCATGACAGATCTGGTGAGATCGCTAATGAGAGGGAAGGGATCCTAAGGTGGGGTGCGAGAGCCTGTGTTCCCAAGGGTAAGGGAGAGGTCAGGAAATGCCAGAGGTGGCAGGACTGAAACCTCAGAGTGTTGTGCGATAGATTAGCATAACCTCAGGAAACGATAAACAGGCCAGTGCACCAGCATCGCATTGACCCTGCAACTGAGCAGCACAGTGTATGATACAGCAGGAAGAGACCCCTGCATGGAGCATGCACCAGACTAGTGAAGTGTGTGGACAGAGGGAAAAAGCCCTCTTACTCACTTCCAGAGTGCATGGAATTTTCAGACCAGAAATTTAAATAGAGGGCAGACACTGTTCCTGTCAAAGGGAGCAAAGTGCTTGCATACTGGCAGGCACTAGAAGCTGTATGGCCAGGTGACAGGCCTGGGGCCCCTCCCAGTGCAGGAAGTAGTGGCAGTGTAGGTGACTAGTGTGGCACATTCTTACTCAGTCAGGTGTATGAATGCTCCAGCGAGCCAGTGGACTGAGGGATGGAGCACAGGGGGTGGGCCAACAGGCAGCAAGCAGAAGGGCAGGCAGTGCACAGCAAGTAGGGCACTGGCGCACAGAGATTCCAGAAAGATGCAGACTCCAGGAAGATGCCTGAAGCCAGCCTGCAACTGGGAACTATCTAAACCACCTGGATGGTCATGC
>PVKM010009305.1:0-28157 GCA_004027735.1 Carollia perspicillata | reverse complement strand
TAAGTGCGCATGTATAATGCTAGGCCCAGATAAACTTAATCACTTGCAGTGGTCTGAAGTTACTAGTTAGCCCCAAATATGATATTTACCACTTATTATGACTAACACTACTAAACCACCCCATCCTACCTTGGAGCTCTTTCTGCTCAGTTAACATTTCTTAAATTCTAACTACTAGATGTTCAGTGGGCATAGACTATAAAGTAGGCACAATCTACCTCCTCAGAAATCTCACTGGAAAAACATACATATCTATGAATAATACATTCTCCACTGGCTAATTCCAATCACAAGTAAGCAATGGTATGTATAAGCTAAGGAAAAGGGAAAGCCAGATATTGCACAACGGGCTCCCCAGGAAACAAACTCTGAGATGGAGCTCAGTATGTAGATGGTTTACTGGGCAGTGCTGTCGGAATCGAAACCTGTGGAAGGGACAGGAAGGAGAGGAAAGAAGCAAGACTGGGAAGGGAAAGAAATGCTGCAATGCAGTCTAAATCAAGGCCTAAGGTGACCTCACATGGAGCAATGAGGCTGGGATGGCCTCTCAGAGTTCTTCTGAGCTGAGAGGAGGGAGCATTGTTGGATGCTGGCTGCCCCAGGAAGGGATGTGACACTGGGTAGAACAGCTGTGAGGACTGTCAGCTGACATCCTTCTTGAAAACAGCTGGAGAAATAAATCCTGCAGTCCTGAAAGGAGGATCTGTGGCACAGCATAGAGCAGCCACACCACCAGAAATTATTTAAGGCTTCGGAATTCAATGAATCCAGTGATGCTCTAGAGAAATTAACGCCCAAGTCTTCTGGCATGGTTGGCATGAGTCTCCTGGACAGATTGTCCTTGAGCAGGAAGCCTCTTCATACTAAGCAACCTATTAACCCACCTGATAAAAAAGTTTTTCCAGAGTGGGGATAACCACCATCACCTTGCTTGGGATACTGGAGGAATTATTGACATTAGACTGAAGTGGTTTGGCGCTGGTTCTGGAGTCAGATGGAACTAGTCCTTTCACAGAGTGGTCTTTGCATGTTATTAACTCACCTAGATCTGTGGGAGTATTGGGGGCAACAAATGGTTGGCAACGTCTGCCATGGGAAGGCAGCTGAGATGCTGTTCGATTCCTATTATTTGCAACTTAAACATTGATGTGAGTAAAGAGAACAAGCAAGTGACCAAACTTGTGGAGATAACCTGAGTTCAGACCTCATAACATACTTTTAAGTGAATTATTAATGTTCAGTTAACTCTCGGCAGACTCTAAGGAAACACGGACATAACTGCTGCACCTACCGATTTCTCAGACATGGCTGGAATGTGCCCCATTGCAGGGTAATGAGAGTGGGCTCTCCTCATTCTTGTTCAATTAGTTAATTAACATAATGGTCCCGACCACATTATAAAGGCCAAGTACCTCACAAAAGATTGGTTTTGTGTAGCAGCAGAACATGCAAATAATACAGGGGAATCTGTGGTGGTTAGACCCTGTGCTAATTTGATTCATAAGCATCTAATAAATAAGAAACATCAGATGCTCTTAACTGGAAATTTTCTTCTTATTAGGGAAATTTGTCTTGCCATATTTTTATCTAAGAATGCAGTTTGTTGGAAGTTTGGGGACAGCTCTGTACAAAGTTAATCATAGCCTGCTCAGTTGATTATAGTATGTATTCTGTTGGCTTGTCACATGAGTAGAGAGAGCTTCAACTGCACAGCATAAAAGGACTGGACTTGCCAGAGAATTATGTATTGTGTTATTTGTTAAACTTGAGAGACAAGACCAGTGCTTAATGCTGAAAACCTCTAATCAGCATTGGATTGTTCAGACTCAAAGCTGTGTTTATTATAATAGCAGACAGTAGTAGGATGGAGATATCTTCCACTTGCAAGTTAAGTTGAAACACTGTAATTGAAAGCCCATTAAAATTTCTT
Source organism: Carollia perspicillata (assembly GCA_004027735.1). Classification (NCBI taxonomy): domain Eukaryota; kingdom Metazoa; phylum Chordata; class Mammalia; order Chiroptera; family Phyllostomidae; genus Carollia; species Carollia perspicillata. The sequence continues at coordinate 26,227 of PVKM010009305.1, read as the reverse complement.
CAGATAGATTAGAAATTAATAATAACTGGATGCATTTATTTTTTAAAAAGGAAAAATATTTGTTCAAATTATTCAGTTACTAGAACAATCTTTGTCTCCAAGAAACACTGGGGGAATATCAACACATAGTAATTCATCCTCATTTCTTATATCCTTCATACTAATAAATAAATGGCATCTAAGAAAAAAACAAGATATTACAGCTATCATACTAACAATTGTAGTACACCACAGTAGAGTGAAAAAAAAAAAAACACTCCCTTTTTCCTACAATGCTTTATCAAAATTTGAATAGAGTGCTCAGGAATTTTGCATTTTATCATATTAAAGAGTATGAAAGTTAAGTATTGGTTTTAGAATAGAACCTAAAAACTTTAAGGGCACTTCACTTTGTTTTGCCCTGTTTATAACTTTGTTAGCCCCTTTTCTGACTGGAGTGGGGAGGAGGGATCTTTTGCATTATTTATTTTTAGCAGATTTTTTTTTAATAGACTTTATTTTTAGAGTAGTTTTAGGTTCACAGCAAAACTGAAAGGAAGGTACAGAGATTTCCCGTAGACCCTTGGCCCATGCACATGTACAGCCTCCCCCATTACCAACATCCCCCACCAGAGTTGTGCATTTGTAACAATTGATGAACCTACACTGACACACCATTATCACCTAAAGTTTATGGTCTGTGTTAGGATTCACTCTTGGTATTACACATTCTATGGGTTTGCACAGATGTACAATAACACGTACCCACTATAATAGTGTCACACAGAGTAGTTTCACTACCCTAAAAATCCTCTGTGCTCTGCCTATTAGATAATTATTTTTAGTATAATTAAAATAACAGACAAGATCTGAAGACAGCTCTTAAAAATCATCAACCTGAAAAAAATTCTGTCTGGCTCATAAGATTTGGATGACTTCTGCTTGTATTCACCATGGTGGTATTCTGTTTTCTGAGCTATCTGCATCTCTGGTTGTAGCTCATCATATACAGGCCAAGATATCCAACTGAAATAAATACATTCTAGCTCACTGGAGGCAGTGGGGTAAAGCTGATTTCTACAATGACTGTAAAGGATGACAAGGAGACATCTTTTCATTAATATTATTCAAATATTCAGGTGAGAACTCCCCCTTTTCACCCTGCTTTCATTTGTGGCTTAATTCTTTAGTACAATCTTTACTTCTTCTTAAGTTCTATCTGATCTGATTAAATGAAACAGAAAGTAAATTAGGAAAAGCCCAAATGCTTTGACAAGTTTAGGTCACTAAAAAAGCCTAAGGATTTTTTCCTCCTCATTAGAGGATTGAACTTATTCATTTGTTTGTTCCTTTGTTCAGTCAGTTAACAAGTACATGTCAAAAGCCCATGTACTGCAAGCCCTGTAAAACCCCGGGGCATATAACAACCATGGGAACATAATCTTTGACTTTGAGAAGGAAAGAGAAATCTCTCTCTCCTCTCCTCCCCTGTCCCACTTTCTTTGCTTCCCTGCTTGCCCAAAACACACCTACTCAGGAACAGGCCTATATATCTATTTGCTTCCTTGGGCCCCACTCTACATTATTTTAGTAAGACCATTTCATGCCATTAAACAGTGATTGTTTAGAAATATTTTTAAAATCTTTTTGGGAAATCCAGTATCCCTTTGCCAGCACATCTTTCTGGAGTTTATGTTAACACACAATCGTCAGTAGTAAATTTAAAAATGAAGAGCCTGTTTTCTTTGTATCATCAGGGCACTATGAGAGGTGCTGTTACCATTAATCACTAACCACTACTGATTAGCATGTGGGTAAAATATGTCAGTGTTGATAGTATGGGAGAAAATAGACAATGTCACATAGAATATGAATGGGGTGTCAGAAGGCCTGGAATTTGAATCTAGACTCCATCACTTAGAAGCTGTGTGATCTCGGACAAGCTATTTACCTTCTCTGAACCTCGTTTCTACTCTGTAAAAATGAGCAATACTATAAGACTCAAACATGCATGGTGAGAGTTAAATGTGGATCTACCCCAAGTTGCCCCAGGTCTCGTCTGCCTAGGGGCATGAAACAGATCTTCTTAGAGATAGAGTATTAGGTTGCTAGGACTTCCATCACAAAATACCACAAGCTGAGAGGCTTAAACAATAGAAATTTATTTTCTCAGGGTTTTGGGGACTGGAAGTCCAAGATCAATTTGCTGGCAGGGGTAGTTTCCTCAGAGGCCTCTCTCCTTGGCTTGGCTTCCACATGAAGAGGACCTCTTGCCTTTTCATGTGGCTGTCCCTCTGTGCAAGTGTACCCCTGGTGTCTCTTCTTCTTGTAAGGCCACCTGTCGTGTGGGATCAGGACCCAGCCTAACACTTTCATTTTTAACTTAATCACTCTTTAAGGTCTTATCTCCAAAATCTGAGGTATACTTGGGGTTGGACTTTGACATACAAATTTGGGGGATCAGTGCAGCTGGAAAGCGATAGCAGAATGGCTTTGACTGTCTTCATTTATTTGCATGATGCAGGACTGCAGGTCAGTATGAATCCCGGAAGTTATTCATAGGTGCTCAGGGCTTTCAAGTACTTCTACTCTTGCCCTTCCTGGGAAGTCACTTTGGGGTCCCTCTCCACTACTGCTCCCTCCTGTGCCCAGGGTGACTTCTCTAGTGCTAAGGATGCCCAGGCCATGCAGCCCCCTCTGTAGCATGAGCTGTCACACAGCCAGGCTCATGCAGTGGGAAGAGCACCACTTGACCCACTCTGTGTCACAGCCTGTCACTGGGCCTCCAGCTAGGCTGCTTGTACCTCTGTGTCTCAGCATCCCTCATGAAAACAGCTGCCTCATCATCTCCCTGCAGCCTGCTGCCCTAGAGGGTTTGGACAGTAGAGAACCACATGCCAAGCTCTGTTCCCTACCCTCATCTCTCTACAACATGCACCAGGGCATGCCACTCCTCCCACTGCAGGTTCAGCCAAAACCAAGTTAACATTGGCTTTTGCCAACCTCTCTACTAGGTTGTTGCCATGCTCAGACAAATCTGACTCTCAATTCCAGTATAGGGCAGGACTCCTTTATAAATATAAATATAAAACCTTGTACTTTCCCAACATGTTTCTTCAACAGGTGACCTGAAGGGCACAATGTCATTAGATCCTGTTGCTACTGTCTTTGCAACTTGCAATCGAGTAAGAAGGTAGGCTACATAATTAGATTGCTTGGTCTGTGACCTTGGGCTAGATACTCATCTTCCTTGAGCCTTGTATTACCTATCTGTAAAATAATTATAATAATAATTCTTAGAAACATTGGGAGTTCTGGTCAAGATTGTGGCATAGGTAAACACGGCTCACCTCCTTGCACAACCACATCAAAATTACAACCAAAATATAGAACAACCATCATTCAGAACTGTCAGAGTTTGAGTTGAATAGAAGTCTGACAACTACAGAATTAAAGAAACTACATCCATCCAGACTGGTAGGAGGGGCAGAGATGCAGAATGGGCTGGTCCCACATCCACATGTGCTGGATAAAAATTCAAGAGGGATACACTGGGGGTGAGGTGCCCCAGCCCCACACCAGGCCCCCAGCTCAGGGTTCCACTGGGAGGATGATAAGCTCCATAACTTCTGGCTGCAAAAATAAGTGGGGATTGAGTCCATGGAAGAAACTTCCAGAATCCCAAGCAGTTCCCCTTAAAAAACCCACGTACAGACTTAGTCAGATTTTCTTCCTCTGAGCTCCAGCAATGGGGTAGCAGCTTGAGAGACATCAGTGGCATACAGGGAGGAACTGAAGTATCTGGCATCAAGTTGGGAGCTTGAGGACAGTTTTCTCCCAGACAGAAATGTAGGCAGAGGTCATTGTCCTCCTCCCACAAAGCCCCAGAGCTGGCAGCTTCCATCAACCTGACTAACACATTTTCCCTATCCTGGAGATCCCATGAGACTCTGTTCCACTCAACTTACAGGCCCATTCAAACTGTTAACCATGACTTTTCCATATAAATGACTGGCCTTGGCTCATGCTTCACAACTTCTTAAATCCTGTCAAACAAGCAACAGCTGGCCTCAGTGAGCCCCCAGCCCCTGTACCTATTGCTAGATGGCCCCAGGCCCAACACTAGCAGCACCCAGCCTAGATTCACTGCTGGCTTTGCCTGAGAATCTTGAAGCCCAGCTAAGTGGCAGCCCTCTCAGGTTGTTTTATAGTTCATGCAGGGTAGCCCCAGGCAGAACACAGGTAGGGACTGATGTTAGCCTGCACCACCCAGGAAACCCCAAGGCCAATGCACCCAGTGGACAGCTACAGACCACGTCCAAACACCACCACCCTGCATCTGCACAGCTGATCCCCCCGGAGGGCAGAGGTTGGTGGTCAGTGGTTATAGCCAGTCTTTGTAGTAGCTGATTGGCCTGAGTAAATCTCTCCCATTGATCTGCCAACAGCAATCAAGATCCGACTACCAAAGGAGGGTGCACTCAGCCCACATGAAGAGTGCACCATGAGTACCCAGCTTCCGTGATAGGGGAGGCTGTGCCACTGGACCCTACGGGACACCTACTAAATTGGGCCATACTACTAAGACATGGAGTCATAGCAGCTCTACCTAATACATAGAAATGAACACAGGGAGGCTACCAAAATGAAGGGACAAAGAAACATGGCCCAAATTGATGAGCAGATCAAAATTCCAGAAAAAGAACTAAGCAAAATGGAGATAAGCAATCTATCAGATGCAGAGTTCAAAATATTGGTTATAAGGATGCTCAAGGAACTTATTGAGGACTTCAGCAGCATTAAAAAGATCCAGTCAGAAATGAAGGATATACTAATTGAAATAAAGAACAATTCCCGGGGAAACTGAAGTAGAGTGGATGAAGCCAAGATTTGGAAAATAAGGAAACAAACAAACAAAAAAACAACCAATCAGAACAACAAGAAGAAAAGAGAATCCTAAAATATGAAGATAGCGTAAGCAGCCTCTGGGACCATTTTAAGTGTTCCAACATTCACATCATAGGGGTGCCAGAAGGAGAAGAGAAAGAGCAAGAAATTGGAACTCTATTTGAAAATATAATGAAAAAAAAATTCCCTAATTTGGTGAAGACATGCAAATCCAGGAAGCACAGAGAGTCCCAAACAAGATGGATTCAAAGAAACCCACACCGAGACACGTCATAATTAAAATGCCAAAGGTTAAAGACATGGAGAGACTCTTAAAAGCATCCAGATAAAAGCAGTTAGTTACCTACATACAGAGGACTTCCCATAAGACTGTCAGCTGATTTCTCAAAAGAAACTTTGCAGGCTAGACAGGATTGGCAAGAAATATTCAAAAGCAGGGACCTACAGCCAAGATTGCTTTACCCTGCAAAGCTACCATTTAGAACTGAATGGCAGATAAAGAGCTTCCCAGAGAAGAAAAAACTAAAGAAGTTTATTATGACCAAAACATTATCATATGATACGTTAAAGGGACTCACTTATTTAAGAAAAAGAAGAAGATTGAAACTGAACAATAAAATGGCAATAAATACAAACCTCTCAACAATTGAATTTTAAAAACAATCTAAGCAAACTAGAAGAACAGAGACAGAATTATGGATACAGAGAGGGTTTTGATGGTTGCCAGATGGGAGGGGGCTGTGGGGGAATGGGTGAAGAAGTGATTAGATTCAGAAGAATAAATAGGTAGTTACATAATAGCCATGGGAACATAAAGTACACTATAGGAAATGGAGTAGCCAAAGATCTTATAAGCATGACCCACAGACATGAACAATAGATGGGGATTGCCTGAGGAACTGGGGCTTGTGGGTGGAGAGGGTTAGGAGGAAATATTGGGACAATTGTATTAGCATAATCAATAAAATATAATTAAAAAAATAATAGTTCTTACTTCATCAGATTATAGTAAGAGTTATATTAGTAATACATGTAAAGAATTTATCCCCATGCCTGACATTGTGATATTATCATTGCCATCTAACATTCTCTATATGATAACTCTTTTGGTATTCCTTTCAAATATTACGGTGATAAGTTCTCAAGTGACCCCGTGAAGGAGGTGCCACCCTGATATCAATTTTACAGATGAGGAAACAGTTAAGTCGGCAGCCTGAGATGGCACAGTTAACCAGCTACACTGTCAGGATTCAGTCCAGTTTTGTCTGATACAGCACAGACTGTTTTCTAAGCACTGGGCTCAGCAAGTGATATTTATTTTACTATAGTCATGATCAATTAGTCAACTGATTTTATATAGATACTAAATGCACTCCAGTAGGTGGAGTGAGATTTATAAGGCTTTATGAGAAGTAGTGTTTTCTTTCAAAGATTTATAATCTCATTGGAAAAACTTGACTATGTATGTGAAAACAGACTGAAAAAAATAAAACAGAAAAAAGATGAAAAATAAAAAGAGTGAGAATTAAATACACTATGAGTTCCGATGGCCACGGTCAAAGAAGGCTTCTAGATGAGGGTGAGCATGATGCCTAGAAATGGGAGCATTGTACCTGTTTGATGATTGAGTCAATTAGGCAGGCACTGAAGGATAAGTAGACCCAGGAGAAATTGAGGATGAAGGAAAAGCATTTCAGAAGACCGAGGTGAGCAAATAAACTGCTAAACTGGAGGAAATACCAATATTGTTTAGATTAGCAACACAGAGTGAATTAATAAATACATCTATTCTCAGATGCAGTCAGAGCAAAACTACTTTTGCAATACTTCCTTATCTCTTTAACTTCAGAGCACATTTAGAAAATGGTAAGGTTTTGCATTGGGGTAAATGAAGGAAACTTCTAGAACATAGAAGCCACGGGCCTCAGAGCTCCAGCCAACCAAGGCCTCGTCAGCCACTTGAGGGCTGACAGGAATGAGTATCTTAGTTCTAAACAGCTTAAAAAATACTTAGGGAGAATAGAAATGGACTGATGTTCCTCGGTGTGCTTTTATGTAATTATAACCTGAAGGTGTCTGAAATAAGAAGATACACATTACCAAACAAATAGAGAAACTGTACAACTAATTTTACATTAACTTGACGATGAAACTATTCTGAAGTTTTAAAAGTGAGCCCGAAGAAAGAAAACCAGCCATGATGGATAAAAACAAACTAGATTTAGTGGTTCCTTGAGTTTAAACACTCAACCAGCAAAAGTCAAACAATACTCAATAATGTCTTGCCACACAGAATGCCGGGAACTGAGTTTTATTTAAGAAGGTTTTTTTTTCTCTGTAAGTCCACACAAAACAGCAGGCTAGCACATGCATGGCTGTACATTTTGGGTAGCAGCACATCAGCTCCTGCCTGCAAGGCTCTTTGAAAAAGAATATTCCATGCATTTTGCATGATTAGTAAATTGGAGTGGACACCAGGAGACAGCAACATCACTTTTAGGCCCAGCCAAGAGGGGCTCTGTCCTGTGACACATAATTAGGAGGGTTCTGCTCTGGCTTTCTACAAGCAGCACCCCTCTATATGAGGCAAGGATTCATGCACCCAAAGGAAATTGTCTACGTGGAATCCAACTGTCCCCTCTCTACCACTTGGGAAGGCCTCTGCAGACATCGTCCCCAAGCCTATCCATTGGAGAGTAGACTGTACTACAGAAATCCCTAGCCCGAGGTTAAGCTAAACCTGCCGCCTGTGCAGTATGGATAGAGGGGCAGTCTGGGGTGTCTATTTCACTTTCATAAAGCCCCTCATGGTTGAGGACAGAGCCTGCAGGGGTGTTGAACAAGTGTTGGGGCCCGGCCTCCCTCTGCCGCCATGTTTCAATGTAGAATTTTGGGAAGTCTAGCAATTCTAAATTGAAGCCTGGCCCTCTAGGTCATTATAATGGTATGTTTGCTTGATATAGGACTTTTAAATATTTAGTATAAGGTATGTGGAACTCTGTATTCTTACCCTGGGCCACATAAATGTTTGAAGTGGGCCCAGGATACACAGAAGAGTGACAGAAAGCAAGAAAGGACAAGGGCCTAGAAATTCTGTCCCCCATCCCCTCTTAACCCAGGGCTAGGAAGTCCATGGCCTAAATGGGGAGCTGTGGGTGCTGTGTCTTCCACCAGTACCATGTCTTTCTGGCCTCTTTCTTCTTCCTGTTCTTTTGTTCCTTATGTTTTTATTGCTCCCTTGCACAGACTGGAAGACCAGCCAATGGTCACCTTGGGCATTGACTAGGTGGTCACCAACAGGTGCATGAAGATAAAACACAGTCACTCAGAATTACAAAATGTGAACTACTTAAACCAATGGCACAGCCCCCTCCCCACCATGGTCGGGGAATCCCCAGCTCTGCCCCACATTCTAAACTAACTCAGGTGTTCTCTTTGTTCTCTTCTCCTAAAATTAGGCGTGCCTAGCCTTTTGGATAAATTAGGCTCAATGTTTTATTTTAATGGATGGTCAGTGCTCTACCTCACTTTCGGAGCATACCTGCTACCTCAGTTCGTATTAGTATCTCCAACTCTAAGAAGATATTAAACCTAAGTCAGCGTTAAAAGTCCTTACACCTCAACATAGCTTTAGATGCACAGTGTCTGGAGGTAATTCTCATTCGTATCCTTCTTAAATTGATGTGGAGCTTAGGTTAGAAATGGAAATAAATCAGAAGGAAGACTTCGGATGTAGTTTGTACCAATAGTGTCAGTTGTTGATTCCATTAACCTTTAGACTCTAGGATTCGGCAGGAATTTATACAAACTGAAAGGAAAAATACTCTAAAGTTGGTTATACTGCTTAGTAACTATAACATATTTCTTGACATGGTATCTTTGGTACGCTTAAGGCGGAGCTAAAACACCAAAGTCAAGTGATAACTTCATTTTCTAAAGAGAAGGGAAAGAGGTGCTCTTGAGGAAGGTCTCAAGATATAAATGCAGTCCTGGTTGGTGTGGGTCAGTGGATTGAGTGCCAGCCTGTGAAGCAAAGGGTCACTGGTTAAATTCTCAGTCAGGTCACATGCCTAGGTTTCGAGCCAGGTCCCCAGTAGGGGGCACTTGAGAGGCAGCCACTCATTGATGTTTCTCTCCCTCTCTTTCTCCCTCCCTTCCCTTCTCTAAAAATAAATAAATAAATAAATCTTTTAAAAAAAGATTAAATGCAGAAAATGTGAGTTTGAATCCCAGTAGTACCTCTCATTAGCTGTGCAACTTTGAGTAGGTTGCTTATCGTCTCTGAACCTCAGTTTCCTCAGTTGAAAACTGGAAATAGCCTCTATGGATGGGATTGCTGGTTGTCTCAAAAGAGCTCATGTATGACAAAATAATTTGTCAACTGAAAACCATTGAAAAAATAGGCATTATTAAATGCCCATTACAAAGCCATTTGTTCTCAAGTCTCTGTTAAAAGGGGATACATCAAAACTTGCAAGAAAACAGGGAAAAATAAATGCAAAAAATTGTGATGATAGGGACAGACCAGAAACCCTGCTAAGTATTCAATATCCACATGTTAGACTCTGTTTGAAATAGATGTTGAAAAAATAGCATTGACCATGAGAGAAACTGAATTCTTAATGAAATTTCCTCCAAAAGTGAGAAAATTTTGTATTATAATTTAAGAACCCAGAAATTTTCTCATCATTTCTATGTAAATATGTTAGCAGAGAAAATGCTAACTTCCTTAAGTATTTCTATATTTTATTAAAAGAAGCAAACAATAAATCCCACTAACTATCCCCACCCAACTCCCACAGAAATGGAAGCTCCAACAGAGAAGAGATTTTGTCTGTTTTATTCACTGAGGTATCACCTATGTCTAAACCCAATGTCTGGCACAGAACAAATACTCAATATACATTCATTGAATAAAATGAACTTACACACACACACACACACACACACACACACACACACACCTAGGCATGTGACCTGACTGAGAATTTAACCAGTGACCCTTTGCTTCACAGGCTGGCACTCAATCCACTGACCCACACCAGCCAGGACTGCATTTATATCTTGAGACCTTCCTCAAGAGCACCTCTTTCCCTTCTCTTTAGAAAATGAAGTTATCACTTGACTTTGGTGTTTTAGCTCTGCCTTAAGCATACCAAAGATACCAAAGATACGTTTTATATATATATATATAACACTGCTATAATTTGGGGGCTAATTTCCACAGATAATTTCCCTTTAAGAGAATCACTAACGAGGTCCATGCTAAGGAGAAAAAGTGTTTTGTTGGTACATATAAGACCTTGCGCCTCAATGATTTAGGTTTCTACATAAAACTTTTGAATACGGCTGGCCTCCCACTAAGGAGGGTAAACTTATCAGCAGAAGGAGAATGGCAAGAACAAGTGTTTCTTGTTCTAAAACTTACCTTACATGCATGCAGCTTATTTACTTGAAAAGGCTCTTAAAAGGAGTTATCTCACTTGCGCAGCTCCGCAGCACACTGAAGTAAGCAAATGGTACTCCCTCCATTTTTTTTTGCAAAATGAGACCTAAAGAAGGAAAGTGATTGGAGGCTAGTAATGGGGGAAGATACGAACACCAGTTGGGTTATTGTCATTAGACCTACTTACCCCACCAAGATGTATGTACGTAGTCACATTAGCAAGCCCATTCCTTGTTTTTCTACGGACATACACTTGAATCCCTCTCCCTCCAAAAAAGTGAACAATTGTTTGGACTAAGTCAAAGCACCTTCAAACAACATAAATGTTACAAAAATGCTTTCAAATGGCATTATTTTTGCCTTGGCTTTCTGGGTAGTTGCCTCACCTTTACTATGTGCTCACAACACAGCTTTGTTGCTAATTTCTCGTTTCCTAAAGCTAAGTTCTCATTAGCGCCTATTTTTATTCTTTGGGAAAAGTGTTTTCTGACTTCTTGTTAATGATTTAAAGATTAACTTCAAGTATTTTCTATTTTCTGCATTTCTATGTAAATTTTGGTAGTAAATATGCATAAAAATTAAAGTCTATGAACCAAAAGTAAAAAGGCTGTGGAATTTATTTGGGAAGGAATTTCATTTCAAAAGCATGCCCTCTGCCGGAGTAGTAGTGCTATGACATCTGGAGAAAAATAAAGCAGGAAGAACTGTGCGGTTCTGTTGAAGGTACGGTCTGACACCCGCAGGCTTTATTATCATTTAAAGGCTCCAAAGATCCTACGTCATGCTGCCTGTTCAGATTAAGTTCAATCACATAGTCAGTCCAGAAAATTCAGCGTTCAGGAATAAGATAAGAACACATTGTGGGGAGGGAGGTATAGGGGACTAAATGGTAATGGAAAAACATACAGTAAAGATTAAACTTTAAAAAGAAGATTAATTTTTTTTAAAAAGATCACCCTCTTGAGTTCTCTGTACATACAAAATTCCACCTTAGTCCAAAGGATTTTCCTCCACAAACTATTTATGAAAACACTTCAGAAACAAATGAAAAAACTACCTCTTGAAATTTTTAAAATAAAAACTTAGAAATTACAGTAATAAAGTACAGAAAAATATCCTCTTTCTACCCTGCATTCTGTAGCTGTCCAACTCCTACTCACCTCTCAGGATGCAGCTCAGACATCATCTTTTCTTCAAGCTTAACTGTACTCCTTTCAATAGAATTAGTCATTTTCCTTTCTTGGAAATTATTCAAGAAGGCATCCATGTTAGAAGGAAAGAAGTAAAACTACCTCATTTTGTAGGAGACGTACTCTTGTGTACGTATTTTTAAAATCTTAAGAAAGACATGCACACAGAGAAAACGATTAGAACTAATCAACAAGCTCAGCAAGTTGTATGATACCAGATCTATATGCAAAATGCAGCTGTACTTCTATTTATTAGCAGTGAATAACTTGAAATATAAATTAAGAAAGCAATTGCATTTACAATAGCACCAAAAGAATATGCATAGAATAAAATGTAACATGCTCATAGATTGCAAAACTTAATATTGTTATGATGGCAATACTTCCCAAACTGATCGACAGATTCAATGCAGTCCTCACCTGCCTTTTCTACAGAAATTGACAAACTGATCCTAAAATTGACAAGAAAATTTAAGGCACCCAGAGCAGCCAAAATATCTTGCAAAAAAAGAACCAAGTTGGAGGACTCAGTCTTTGTGATTTAAAAGTCTACTACAAAACAATAATGAAGACAGTGTGGTCCTAGCATAAGGGTAGACAGAAAAATCAATGGAATAGGATTGAGAATCCAATAATAAACCCTCTCATCTCTTGTCAATTGATTTTTGCTACAAGTGACAAGACTATTCAATGGAGAAAAGATAGTCTATTCAACAAATGCTAAGACAATTGAATAACCCCATGCAAAAGAATAAAGTTAGACCTACCTTATACCATACACAAAAATTAACTCAAAATAAATCCTGGACTAAAATGAAAATATTCAAACTATAAAACTTTAAGAAGAAAACATCAAAGTAAATTTTTGCGATCATTGGTTAGGCAATGGTTTGTTAGATATAACACCAAAAGCACATTTGATAAAAGAAAAAATAAATTGTACTTAATCATAATTATTTTTTTTATGTTTCGAAGGACACTATTAAAAGTGTGAGAAGACAACCCACAGAATGGGAGAAAATATTTGCAAATCATAACAGACATATCTAAAATATATAAAGAACCCTTATAATTCAACAATAAAAAGATAACCAATTTTAAAATGAGCAAAAGATTTCTATAGAAATTTTAAAGCTTTCTTTTTTTTTTTTTTTCCCCACAAAACCAGATGATGTTCCATTAAAAATATATAAAGCAAGGAGTTTAAATTTAGCAAACAAGTCTATACCGCAACCACAGAGTTAGGGTTTTCTTGTGCTGGGCTTGGAGGTCCCCAGACAAAGCCAAGGTGTGAATCTAGGCTGGCCGCTGCTGGTGCAGGGACTGTGGCCAATTAGCAGAAGGTATGGGCCTGGGGGCTCAGTGAGGTCAGCTGTTCCTTGTCTGATAGGATTTAGGAAGTTGTGAAGCAGGAGCCAAGACCAGCCATTCATATGGAGAAGTCTCAGTTAACAGCTTAGATGGGCTTGTAAACTGGGTGGGACAAAGTCTCAGGGCATCTCTAGGGTGAGGCAAACCATGTAGCCAGGTCGCTATAGTCTCAGATATGGGCACCTGCCTGCCAGCTCTGAGGCTCTGGTGGGGGGAGAGGGAGGTTCAGGTATGGGACAACGGCTTTTCTGTCCGGGAGGTAGCTCTCCCCTATCTCTTGCTTCAGTGCCAGACCCTTCACTTCTTCCCTGTACGCCACTGGTTCCTTTCAAGCTGCTAGAGCTCAGGGGGAGTGAGTATGAATAGGTGAGGCTATGTGTGGGTTCTTTAAGAGGAACTGCTTGGGACTTCAGAAGTTTCTTCACCAACTCTGTCCCCATTGGTATTTGGAACCAGAATATATGGAGATTTATGTTACTGTCATTGGAACCCTGGGCTGGGGGGCCTGGTATGTGGCTGTGACTCCTCATTCTCCAGATATCCCCCCCAAATTTTTATCCACCACACCTGGGTGTGGGACCAGCCTGTTCTTCATCTCCACCCTTCCTACCAGTCTGAATGGGTGTGGTTTCTTTAATCCATAGTTGTTAGACTTCCATTCAATAGATTTCTGGTGGTTCTTAGTGATGGTTGTTCTATAATTTAGTTACAATTTTGATGAGGTCGTGCACAGAGGTGAGCTGTGTTTACAGGAGGTGAGCTGTGTTTACAGGAGGTGAGCTGTGTTTACTTGTGTCACCATTGTGACTGGAGTTCTCACCCTACTTATTTCTTTTTTTTTAAGATTTTATTTATTTATCTTTAGAGAGAAAGGGAAGGAGAGAGAGGGAGAGAAATATCAATGTATGGTTGCCTCTTATGTGTCCCCTGTTGGGAACTGGCCTGCAACCCACGTATGTGCCCTGACTGGGAATCGAACCTCGATCCTTTGGTTCACAGGCCCACGCTCAATCCACTGAGCTATACCAGCCAGGGCTCCTACTTATTTCTGATAGTTACGCTTCCAAATTAGTTCACGGAAGCCCTTTGTATAATTGAAACTTAGTCCTAATCATGGAAAACTTCTGAACCATGGATAAGATAAGCTGCTGCGGCATGTTTGAGAATTTTGGACTTTCAAAGGGAAAGCCAAGGACCATGAGATGGCAGTATTGTACAACCTGCTTCTCAAGCAGCTCTAGGACAGGGCTGCAAGAGATGATAAGGCCCCTTCCTACAGGAGACCTTCCAGAGATAGTGCTGTGGGACCACCGCCCAGAAGGGGAAGCCTCAGAAAAGAGGGAAATTGAGGAAGGAGCTATGTGTTTAGGCAATGTCCTGCCGCAACAGGGTGAGGAGTCTGTGGGTCAGAGAGCTCCAAAAGACAGCAGCATTTTGGGGTCTTCTGAAGCTGTGGATTTGATCTTATTTATGGCTAGTAGTTGTTATGTGTAGTTTCATGAGGAAGGCAAAACAGGCAGGCTCGAGATTGCTAAAAATATGCTTATTTGGATTGTATTTAAACCAATTAGATATAAAAATTTGAGTTGGTGGTGCTGATGGGCTTTAGGCTTTACAAAAGCTTAAACATGGGGGCCAATATGCAGACCTCATTGTCAGCTCATTTGTGTAGCTCATGCATCTGGGTTTCTAACCATAGGCATCCGGACATATACCACTCTTGGGAGAACAAGAATTTTCCTTTGCAGGTGGCCTTCTGCCTCCCCCTTCCCATCCTGGCTCTTTCTTCTCCAAACACCAGTGAGAGGTGTCTCTTGTGACCTGAGGTGGGACAACATAAAGTGGAAGAAGATGGTAGTGGTGAGGGAAAGAGAATTACTGGTGGAAAAGCAGTGCTGAAGTAAAATAAGACAGGCTCGGGCAGGAAGAAGGAACCAAGGCAGGACATTTGATGTGAGGAAGAAAAGTGTTGTTGTAGGACATGAGAAGAGCTGTAACAGGACCTGCCAGCACTGTGGAGATGAACACTATAACCAGTTTTTATCTTTATCCAGACTGTCTCCATCTCTAACCCCCTTTTTTATTTGCAGGAATACTCCTTTGTGGTGACAGTGGAAAGTGATACCTCAATGCTCACTAAGGACATTCATGATGAAGTCTTCCTACTTCATGCCCCTTGAAGAGGTGGGGGCATATGACACAAGATAGCCATCAGATGCCCAGGAACCAAAGGTGAAGGGCAGTTAGACCCATTCATGTGGACAGTGTTCCACAATGGCGATGGCACCTGGTGGTGTTACTTGGAAGCATCAGCAGGGCCTTGAACAGACTGTTTCATTGGACAGTGCCTGATTTCAGAGCCTGATTCTCCAGCTTCTGTGATGAGTTTTTAGATTAGTCCAGGTCAGTTTCTGTTACTTCCAACAACAAATCCTAATCAATACAAACATCACAGCCTCTTTTTGATCGAGACATTGTATCAACTTCTACACGTCTAGGCAAACCCAGATCTCTCCTCAAAGTCTTAAAACATGGACAGATCGGGCACATTTTTATTCCCTAAAGACAAATTCTTTCCAAGACTATCAGACCTCTAATGTAATGACCAATTTCCATTACAATAAGCAACTAGTATATGTATCAATGAAAACACAAATTAGCAAATGTGAAAACATTTTTATTGACCTGAAGATAACAATAATTTTAGAAAAGCAAAATAGTTGATATTATTTTCAATTATTCTCACAGCAAGATGCCTGAAAAATTCTATAATTGGGTAGAGTGGCATGGTTAATGACTCCAGATATGTACAAATCTAGTCAAACACTTTAAAATTTGCAGAGACAAATCAGTTTAATGTGCTCCATTCACTCTCTGGGTGTAGCATTAGGCTACATCCCAGATGAATAAAACATCAGATGTGCTGTAATTTGCATTTTTGCACACAGCACACTTTCCGATTCGGCCTCATTCACATCATTATTTAGCATTGTGATTGTATCATTGTTTCCTAGACGGGAGAACATCAGTCACATTTATAATCAGCTCAATGATTTGACTCAAAGGGCAAAAACAAATCATGCTCAACCTGGACCATTAAATATCAGACTTATAAACTGTGGTCTACTTAGGTTGGGCAAAAGACCCCTGGTCCTAGCTACCCTAATCGTTCCCCTTTTCTAGAACAACACAATGGCAGAAACATTGGGAAGTGTCGCTTCACATTCTTTCTGTTGGAAGGATTATGTTCATATCTGATTAGCAGTAGGATACGGATGGTTTGTGTATGACCTCTAATCAACAGCTTATATGTAATCACAAAAACAAAAAGCTACTGAAATGTGTCAGTTATAAACCAAAGAAAAGCCCTGAAATTTTGGATCAGTTCGAGGCCCAAATCATAGGGTATTCATTGCTGCCAACCAGCAGTTCAAAGAATAAAAAACAACATAAAATAAAATTCAGTGACCTCTATCCTGGTCCTCCTCCTTCAAATTAAACAAATGTTATGTACAGTCAGTATTAGCTGTGGAGCCGTTGAGCACATGGGGAGAAGCAAGCCAGGCTGGCGTGCAGGCCTGCACCTTCGGGGACTGACAGTCACACCACCACTGCCCGAGTCAAGAGCTAGGGAAGACACGTGGTGCCAAACCTGGAGAAAGCTGTCTCCCACTGGCATATAGCAACGAGTGGAAAGTGGTTCTCTCAGAACCCAGTGAAAAGCCCCTGGAACGTCTCCTCTTGGAGTGTCTCTCTCGCGCCCTCTACTGATAAAGTTTAGCATCGTGCCAGACAGAGGAAGAATAGTATTTAAAGGGCCTAGTTACTTCTTCACAGATCAGGGAATAAAACGTGAACTTGAAGTAGGGAAGTAGAAACCTCCCTACTTCAAGTGTTTATCAAGACAGATAAACGCTATGTACTTACCTGTCTGTTTGTATTATGTATTGCACTGGTAAAAACATCTCAAAATAGAATAGTTTAAAACAACTACCATGTTATGTTCTCTCATGAGTCTGTGGGTTAACGGGGCTCAGCTGGTCTGACAATCAGGTGATGTCATTTGGGGCTGTGGTCACCTGGAAGCTCAGCTGGGCTACAACACCAAAGGTAGTTTGCTGACATACATGGCATCTTCCAGAGGTGACTGGGAGGCAGAGCTCAGTTACCATGATGGAAAAGGTGAGGGTTTGTCTGTCTCTCTCTGTCTCTCTGTTTCTCTCTCTCTACAATCAGAGAACTTCTTCACCTCCAAGTGCCCTCTCCGTGGTCATTCCTCATAGTCTCTTTAATAGGCCTCTTCAGCCAGATGCCTTGTGGCTTAGCATTTCCGAGAGCACAAAAGCAAACATTTCCAGGCTTAGGTGCAGAACCAGCACAGCCTCCCTTCTGCTGCATTCTGTTGGTCAAAGTGAATCACAGTCCAGCTCACATTCAGTGTGTAAGAGAACTGCACAAAGGCTGCAGTACTGGGAGGTGTGGTTCACAGAATTCATCTGTGGGGGACTGGCTTGGCCACCTGGTTTTTATTTCTCTATAAGTGGGAATAATATTGGCTGACCCTCCTTCACCGTGACTTTCAAGGTCATCACCTAATAATGAGGTATGGTAAGGAGGCAGCTTCATTCACTGATGGATATAGTAAATTCTGGATACAAAGACTTTAACGGGTTGAAAGGATGGGCTCTAACACCATGTGACTCAGTAGGGTCAGAGGAAAAGTCCAACAACTGGGTCTAAAACTTCCAACAGAAAAAACTGAGGATGAGAAGATACATGACTTAGCAGAGCAAAGTGCAAAGGAATGAAAAGTTCAGGTGGACACTAAAGCTCACTATGATCTGTAGTGTTCTGTAGTCAATAACAAAAAGAGATTATAGCCCACACGGATTAAAGTACGGTATCTAAAGAGAATTTCTGAAAGTCCCAAAATATTAGTGAAATATTAATAGATATTTTTTGGATAAAAATAACTGGAAGGTGGTTCTGTGGCCTAATAATTTTGGAAATATTGGGTAAACAAAGATAGACAAAATTATTAGGCCATAGAATCAATTTTCAACCATGTTCAAGAATCAGTAATATGCTACTATAAATAGCAAATCTCTGGGGGAAGAGGGATATGGATAAAGGAAGTAATATTTCCCCAACTTATTTGGCTACAAAAACTTTTTTTTTCATGAAGCATCTCCTAGAAACTATGTTCTGGAGAACATAGTTTAAGAAATATTGGTCTAGCCCTGGCTAGTGTAGCTCAGTGGATGGAGCATGGGCCTGCGAAACAAAGAATCACAGTTCCATTCCCAGTCAGGTCACATGCCCGGGTTGCAGGCCAGTTCCCAGCAGGGGATGCATGAGAGGCAAACATACATTGATATTTCTCTCCCTCTCTCCTTCCCTTCCCCTCTAAAGATAAATAAATAAATTTTAAAAATATATTGGTCTATAATTAAAACATTGATATTTGCCTCTTGTCTTTATTTGCCTCCAAAGTCTAAAAACCTACCTTTAATTCATGATGTGATATTTAAAGAGGTAATAGAAAATCTGCTATATTATTCAGGCGGAAGAGGTCTTAATGATGAAAAGATAAAAAAAACGTGTAATGTGAAGACATGGGGATGCTTCGCCTGGAGAATAAATGCTTTGGTGGGACATAGTAGCTACCTTCAAATATGTGAAGAGTGCCACATGCAGATGGGTACCCTTGTTTTTGTAAAGGTTACCAAGAGAGGATTTTCGAACTTGACAATCCAAAAGGGGAAGGAGCTTTGAAACATAGCCTTGAGCTCCCCATCACTCTTAGGGCTTAAACAAGGTTTAATATTCATTGCTGGAAATGATGAAGAAAGGATTGGAGCATCAGCCAGCTGATCAGATAAGAGGATCCTTAAAGTTCCCTTCCAAACCTGAGATCCCAGATTTCTAAGCCTTGATTCTTAACGTCCTTCATGGGACAATGTCAGCTCCATCTTCCCGATTTCCCTGCTAATTTTATTTGATTATAAAATCCTGGAAGTAGCGATGGCTACTCATTGGTAGTTGGTTTGCATAAGCTAGCACAAGCTTCAAAATGGAATCATTCATGTATTCAAAGGAATCTAAAACAATTAATGAAACTATAAGCAGTGTAATTGAATTTCATATTTGGCAATATGTAAAACAGTTTGTGTTACATTCTTACCTCTTAGGCCAAATTTAATATGCCCATGGCCATGTGTCATTTTGCAGTATCTCCAAACATTCCTTTTTGATGGACAAATTTTTGCTTTTCTTCTAAAAAAGTGGAGTGACTCAAGCAAGCCATTTAGAATTTCGTTTAACTTTTTTTTGTGAAATTTTACTTACTAGGGACAGTAAGCAAATGACATTTTTTGTATTGAGAATACAATTTTCTTTAACCTGGTCTGTTACAGAGTCTACGTTCAAGCTAAAAATTATTTATTAACCTTATTGCATAGGAAAAATATGTCCGTCTTCCTGCTGGAAAAAATCTTCAAAATTTTCTTGTGTTATTTTAGGCTTTTATGAAAATTACGAATTTTTGTCCTGCTGAGTGTCAAAATTAGTGCAGCTGTGACGGGGCCCTTTTGGAGGGAGATGGTTATTTCACAGCCCTCTGTTTAAGCTTTGGCCACTAGGTGGTGCACTGGTTAAACACTCTTTCCACCTTGCTGGATTGCTTGCAATCCCACCTGGTACTCCAAAAATGACAATGTTATATCTTGTACCAAAAGGTCCGTTTTATTCACTTTGAAATAATTGTTTATTTGGGTCCTTTTTTTTTTCTTGATGAGTCTGGTTAAGGGTTTGTCGATATTTATCTTTTCAAAGAACCAGTTCTTGGATTCATTGATCTTTTGTATCACTTTTTTTAGACGCTTATTTTGTTTATTTCTGATCTGATCTTTATTATTTTCTTCCTTCTACTTAATTTGGGTGTCATTTGTTGTTTTTATTCAATTTCCTTGAAATAATTGTATTTACCCTAGAATTTGAATCACACGGAACTATATTTTAATCTAATTAATAATTTTCTAATGATCTGTGTTGTCCTAGAATAAAGTGAATGGCTTAAAATAAGGGCCTATCAGTGGAGGTATGCAAGCAGAAGTTGAAAAATCACTTGGCAGAGACCAGGTGGGGACAAAATGACACTTTACATGCTTTTACGTGTATTTTCTGAACACATGGACATTTCCTTATATAACCAGTGTACATCTACTTGTTTGAACATCTCACTCTCCTAGTATGTCCTGGGACTCTGCCATCAGCCACTCATCCCCAGCACCTTTACTGTAGGGAATCAGGAGGATGGTGAGTGGGGAGTGCTGGGTTCCTGGCGGGTGCCAAGTTCAGGCCACAGGTGCCCCTAAGGATGTGGACAACAGAGCCTCTGAGAAGACTTGGGGTGAGGACGTCACCAAATACCTGTTGGGAACCACCCTGCCTGGTTTCAGGAGTTGTAATCCCCCATGGCTAAGGCTGAGTGAGTGACCCTCGGACTCTAAGCCACTAAGGAGACGGAGCTTATCTCCCTGGAAGGAGCACCACTTCTGCTCCTTTTTTCATAACTGGCCTCCAATGCATGATCAGTTAGCCAATGATGGGTAAGATTCCCCAATGGGGGAATGACCTAGGACAGGCATGATCACATGGAGGCCCCAGGGAAGGACTTGGGGGGCTATGGAAAAAGGGGATGCTGGACCCTCACCCCTCAGCTTTGACCAAGCCTGACTCCTCTGAGTCCTCAAGAAGTCTCTGATAATTCCTTGACTACCTTGCCTCCTCTGCCTGACCTAAGCCTGAAACAATGACAGAGGTTGGTGCAGCCCTTCCCTGGAGGGCAGTCTACCCAGGTAATCAGGCCTGAGAAAGGATATGTAAATTCCTGTGAAGTCTGCTTTGCTAAGAATGCTCTTAATCAAATGATAAAGGCCTAAGCAGGAAATGAGTTTGTTTCCCAAAGTTTTGTAGCCTTTTAGCTGATAGACCCTGACTCAGAATAGGCCCTGATAGTTCAGTTCTTTGTATGCTGTCTATCACCTGAGAATGATTAATAAGTTGTACCTGAATTCCTGTGCAAGAAACCCAATAAAACTGCTGTCCAGGCAAGGGTCAGCGCACTCTCCCCTTGAGAGAGTTCCCAGGCCACTCTACGGCGCTCCCCCCTTGATGGAGTAGCCCGGCTGTCCCCTTTTCCTCCACAGGACTCAGTAGTCTGTGTGAATTTGTCTCATGTTGAGGCCAACAGAAAGAATGTTAGGAAGAAGTGAAAGATGTTTATTGAGCTCAAAGATATGCTCGTGTAGGCAAGCAGATGTTGCAAGCGGATAGCCATCTAACTGTTACTAAGGAAGAAAATTTTTTGCCCCTGAGTTCATTCCGAACCCACCAATGATTTGCCTCGTTTGTTTGCCCGCGCAATTTCGAAACCACCAATGATGGGTGACTCCTTTGTATTGCTGAGCCAATCGCTAACCGCCACATTCGCTTCTGTGCCCGCCTTGCTTGCTCGCGTCCATAAAAACCCTTAGTTGTGAGCATTAGGTGCGACTCTCATTTGCAGCTCTAAGGAGCACTGTGTCTCCGGACACGTTTGGAGAGTTCGCCCCTGCGCAGGTAAAACTTTGGCCAATAAAGTAACATCTTTGAAACCCTGAAAGTCTCCGACATTTGTTCTCGCGGTTGGTGGATGCAACATCTCACATCTCATCCATAACGCCGCAGGCAGTGTGGGCCAGTGCACGCGTCAATACCTGGTGAAATGATCATTGTTTCTTTATCATTCTTTCATTTATTTAAGGGAAAAAAGGTTATAACCTGTTTCTAAAGAATGCAGCCATCGTAAGGAGGGGAAAGCCTAGAGAGGATTTTAGTGTGGCTCCTTGATTTGTGAGTGACAGGAACAAAGCTCGCAGTACCTTCAGTCAACATAGGATATTGAAGCAGCTTACGAAGTGGCAGAGTGGTAGGAGTTACGGCAGGCTTGGCATCTCGGGTCTGATCAGGGAGTCGCCCTGCCCAGGAGCTCTTCTGTCTGCCTCCAGTCTCAGAGTCAGAAAAGGCCCTCGGTGTTTATGGGCAGGGTTCACCCTCTCAGGTTTCCCTGTGTGGCAGGAACATGGCTGCCAGCACCACTCTCCCCACCAGCTGGGGTGCAGCCATGCAATGTTGCTGATGAGCTATCTGCCCCACGCACGGGTAAATGGTCCATGTTGCACACGAGGCTCACCATTTCCGGCCTCAGCCAGTGCCAAGTCTTCTCTCTTCAACATCACACACTGATGACCACACCTGGTCGTTGTCATCCCCAGCGTGGTCCTCTTCACTGTAACCCACCTTGGGGCTCACCGAGGTATTTGTTAACAAAACCGATTCATGGGCCCAAGTCCAGACTTTGAACCAATACTCTCAGTGACCCTGTTGGTCCCTGGGTTAGTCCACCTCATCCTTATCTCACCTTTTTCAGAGGTCGACTTCTTTATGATGTCT
Source organism: Carollia perspicillata (assembly GCA_004027735.1). Taxonomy (NCBI): domain Eukaryota; kingdom Metazoa; phylum Chordata; class Mammalia; order Chiroptera; family Phyllostomidae; genus Carollia; species Carollia perspicillata. Next base: position 3,838 of record PVKM010009305.1, on the reverse strand, counting down.
GCTGCTGATCACGCTGAATGCTGCTTAGAGTACCTTTTTGAGAGTCTTCACGTGGAAAATAAATTCCGGTTATTCTTCCCAGCTTAGATGTCACTTAGACGTTTCTCAGATGTCACTGAGAAACACTCGCCATATCATTTGCCCTTAGTTCTTCCCGCTCAAAAAATGCCCAGCACACCCCAGCTTTCCCTCTGAGTCCCCTTGGGGTCCACACATCTGCCATGAACTTAACATAGGATTCGTCTGCGTAGTCCCCTTACCTACCATCCCAGACTGGGGTTCTCAAAGGATGAATGTTGTTTTCAAACAACATTTCCAAAACTGGCCTGTGCCTGGTATCGAGTGTGACTTAATAAAGTATCACTTGAATGACTATGGTTTAAAACTTACTCACCTCATGATTAGTAAATTAAAATTACTTAAGAGGCTATCATTTATGCTTTCTGCATATATGGGTTTTTATCTCTTTTAAAAAGCAATTAATTTCAAGTATTCAATTTTACCTATACATGAAAACCAGAGGTGAACAGCTTTGTCCATTTCAGAACAGCCTGATTGATTGAGATTTTTTAAAAATTAATTATGCCATGTTAAATGGTCTACAGTACCAAAATGATATTAACTGAAGATTTTATTTGCATTTATGTTGACTTCTTTTCTATTTTATTTGGTTGGTAATTTTATAGAGAACGTGATTTTTGTGCATGTTTCTACATAATGGGTTTTTTTCCTCCTATGAGTTACCACAAATAACCCACTCGAAAGAGATTGCACAATCGTCCTGGACATCAAAACGAATCTATCACCGAACTTAAAATAACAACAACCACAATCAACCCAAACTCCACAGCTTCTCTTTTACGCCCCTACTACCTTTCTCACAGATGCCACGCCCATTACTCATAGGCAGGAGATTACTGGATGCAGAGCACACCTGGCATTGAGCCAGGGCATGATTACCATGCTGAAAGGTTTGTTGTAGTTATATAAATTAACCCAGAATGTATAATTTGCCAAGCCCGATTCCTTTTTCATAATTCAGCCAAGATGAAAGTGTTCATGAGTTAAAAGAAGTGTATGCACTGCTTTTCCTGAGCCTCTTAATTCATCCTTTGAAATAACACAAGCCCCTTGCATCTTTATCTGTTTATGTGCTTCAGTCAAGGTTTTCAAAGTCCTTTCCAACCACAAAGCCATCCCTGCCTGTGTTCTCAACTTCAGGTGGGGATGGAATCAACGTTTTCAGAAAGAAAAAGGAAAACAAAACACCAAAGCTGTTGAAAGCCTTTCAAGTGCCGCAGGAAGCAAATTTAGAAATTAAAACAAAACAAAACAAGACAAGAGTAAAACTCTCCTTTGGGCCGTTCATTTTGGGGGGGTGGCTTTATTTCACAGCCGTGAAACAAAAGTCTCAGGTGGAGAGACTGCCCAAGATGAAGAGGGTAGAGATTAGTTTCAGAGTGCAGCTACAAGTGTCAGTTTTCAAGCAAGCGTCCGCGAAGTTCTTGTCATGTGATTGAAGGAAATCTTTCTAGGGCCTTTGTTTCTCTTCTGTTAGGTGTGACTGCTTGGACTTTGGGCTCTCTTTCCACAAGCAGGGGAACGGGTGTCTGCTTAATTTCCTCCAGGGATGGGCTGCAACTAGGCAATTGAAGTGGGTCCAAATGGCCTGAGAAAAAGTCCATGTCATCTGTTCATATTTTATCACTTTTTATGTTGAAGCAAAAAATAAAATTTTTTCTGAGTTACACTGGAAAATTTCCCAAAAAAGGTTTTGCTATAGAGAATGCTTTTTCAGTAACTCTCTTTGTTTTCACCCAAAATATAGACTCAACTAATATAGAAGCATAAAAATATAGAAGTATAGAAGTTTAATGTAATTGTATGATGCTGTAGGCAGGCTGGATGGTAAAAGTGAATGAGTGCGAGTTAGTAAAAAAAATTAATTACACTTTAATGTTCTATCATGATAAAGAACAGGATACTTTCCTTATCCCATTTTAAAATATTTTATTTATTTATTTATTTATTTATTTATTTATTTATTTATTTATTTATTTATTTTTAGAGAAAGGGGAAGGAAGGGAGACAGGGACAGCAACATCAATGTGTGGTTGCCTCTTGAGCACCCCCTACTGGGGACCCAGCCCACAACCCAGGAATGCACCCTCACTGGAAATCAACTGGTGAACCCTTTGGTCACAGGCCAGCACTCAATCCACTGAGACATACCACCCGGGGCCATTATCCCATGTTAAAATAAGATTAAAACACACACGCACACACGCACACACACACACACAACCCTGCTCCTGTTGGTGACAACTGCTTGTGGGTCCTGTTTCTTTAACTGAGTGGCCTCATGGAGTCTTAAGACACCCTATCACAGGCCCTGTTTTGCTTCTGGCAGGTATTTATTTTATGTCTAAACTTTATTTTATTTAAATTCTGAATTTAGTGCTACGCAATAATTTGCATGTGCCTATTAATTATCTACTATAAAATTCAGTGCCTACAATGTGTAAATTAGGCACTCATTTTGCAAGATTATGCACATAAAAATTCTCTTCAGGGAATTTTAACTAAGTTGTCCTCTAGGAAGAAAGAAAAGATGCTGTCTATGGCCATGCCACCCTGAACACACCTGATCTGGTCTGATCTGGGATAAAAAAGATGCTTAGTAAGTTGCTCAGAACATTGAGTGTGAATTTATAGACTAAATCTACTATTCTCTTATGCTTCATGCATAAATAAAAACAAACATAATAGTGCCAAAAAATCAGATTTAATCCTTATAGAATAATTTTATATATAGAGAGATCTGTAACATCACTGGATGTGGATTCTAAAGCATAGACTGACAAAAATATATTTAAAATTATTTTTGTTCAGTCTTTCATTTAAAAAATAATAACTATATAGTGGCCACTCTCTCTGTCCCTGATGCTATCTGAAGTGCTGGCTTTGCATTATTTTATTTAATCCTCATGACTCTAAGGCAGGCATTCACATCAGGCCCAAGTCACAGGATGGAGTTGTGGAGACTTAAGCATACAGCTCAAAAGAAACTGGAACTTCCAGCCAAGATGCAGGCGTGGGTAGACACACTGTGCCTCTTCACACAACCAAAATAAGGACAGCAAAAATCTAGAAACAAACAAACAAAAAAAAAACCATATTGAACTGTACGGAAGTCCTACAACCAAGGAGTTAAAATAGGCACATTCATCCAGACCAATAGGAGGGACAGAGTCGGGCAGCTGGGCAGAAAGGGGGTTCGGCAAAAAAAAAAAAAAAAAAACAACAGTGGCTTGTGGACCCAGGGATGCAAGGCAGCAGCTGACCAACTCCAGGCACAGGGTAGCAGCAGGCAGACCCGGCGAGGTGCACAAGGCAGCTGGCTGACCTGCCGGTCACACATTTGTGCTCAGATAAACCAGGCAAAACTGGGGAGTGGGACAGACCGGCAACCCAGGGTCCCAGCGCCAGGAAATAAAGCCTCAAAACACCGACTGAAAACACCTGTGGGGGTTGACGTGCCAGGAGAGACTCCCAGCCTCACAGGAGACTTCAATGGAGAGACCCACAGGGGCCTAGAATGTACACAAGCCCACGCACACAGGAATCAGCACCAGAAGGCCCCAGTGGGCTGGGGGGAAGTGGCAGCAGGGACTGAAATCCGCCAGAGAGCAGAGCAGGCGCCATTGTTCCCTCTCGGACCCCGCCCTCACATACATCGGCACAACGTAGCTACGGGGTTGCCCCACCCGGGAGAATACCTAAGGCTCCACCTCTCATATGTAACAGGCACAAGAAGACCAAAAAAAAATTGGCCCAA
>PVKM010009304.1:0-37151 GCA_004027735.1 Carollia perspicillata | reverse complement strand
TATGTCATCTACTCATACAGTTTTAACTCCCGCCTTCCAATTTAGTGGTTTTTTACTTTTGTTTTTTGCCTATTCGTCCTGGCTACATGTCCAGTATGATGGTGACTAGAAGTGATGAGAGCTGATACCCATTTCTTGTTTGTGATCTTACAGGGGAAGTGTGATGTTTCCGTCAGTATGATGTCAGCTGTGGATTTGCCATAGATGCCCTTTATTAGGTTGAGAAAGCTCTCTTCTATTTCTACTTTGTTGACTATTTTTATCATGAACAAATGTTAGATGTAGTAAAAATACTTTTTCTGCCTTCACTGAGATGATCATGAGTTCCTTTCCTTTATTTTATTAATATTCTGTATTACATTACACATTGATCAATATGCATATTCAACCAACCTTGCATTCTTGGGATAAATTAGATTTAGTCATGGTGTCCAGCTCCTCTAATGTGCTGCAGGATTCAGTTTGCTGGTTTTTTGTTGAGAATTTTTGCATACATAGTCATAAAAGATATTGATGTATAGATTTCTTTTCTTGTGATGTTTTTGTTTAGCTTTGGTATCAGGGTAATACTGGCCTCACAGAATGAGTCTGAATGTGCTTCCTGTTCTTTAATGTTTCAAAAACTTTTGAGGAGGATTGATGTTAATTCTTCTTTAAATTATGTTTAGTAGAATTTATCAATGAAATCTAGTCCTGAGTTTTCTCAGGCCAAAGTTTTCTTTGTTGAAAGTTTTTTTATTGCTAACTCAGTTTATTTGTTCTAAGTCTACTCATATTTTCTATTTCTTCTTCAGTAAGTTCTGGTAGTTGGTGTGTTTTTAGGAACTTGTTGATTTCATCTAAGTTCACCAATTTGTTGGTATATCACTCAGTATATGGTCTTATAATCATTTTTATTTCTATAAAATTGGTAGTAATGTGTATTCTTTCATCCTTAATTTTAGTCATCTTTTTTCTTCATTAGTCTTTGTTAAAGTTTGTCAATTTTGTTGATCTTTTCAAAAAACCAACTTTTGTTTCTGATTTTTTCCTGTTGTTTTCTAGTTTCTATTTCATTTGTCTTCACTTCAATCTTTGTTTTTGCTTCCTTCTGCTTGATTCAGGATTAGTATTCTGTTTTTTTAACTAGTTAAGGTGAAGCTGAGGTTATTAATTTGAGATTTCTTTTTAATGTATGTAGTTCAGGCGTTCTAGTGACAAACTGTCTCAGTTTTTATCTGGGACTACCTTAATTTCTCCTTTTGAAGGCTAGTTTTGTCAGATACAAAATTCTTGGTTGAATGCAAGTTTCTGTCAGACTTTTGAATGCCATCCCTGCCTTTGGCCTCCATGGTTTGTGATGAAAAGTATCAGCTGTTAATCTTATTGAGAATCCATTACACAGGACAAGTTACTTGTCTCTAGCTGCCTTCAAGATTCTCTATTGTCTTTGGTTTACAACAGTTTGATTCTGATGTGTCTCAGTGTGGATCTCTGAGTTTATCTCATTTAACATTCATTCAGTTTCTTGTATGTGTAGGTTGATGTTTTTTCATCAAATTGAGGAGGTTTCCCCACTATTTCTTTAAATAATCCTTTTCCCTTTCCCTTTGGTATGCTTGATGGCTTCTGGTCTCCTAGGCTCTATTAATTTCCTTTCCTTTTTTAAAAAAATTATTGATTTGAGACAGAGAGAGAGAAAAAGAGGGGGAGGAGAGAGAGAGCTGTTGTCCACCTTCTTAGGCATTCATTGGTCACTTCTCGTATGTGCCGACTGGAGCTCAAACCTGCAACCTTGGCTTATCAGGATGACACTCTAACCAACAGAACTACTAAGCCCAGGATCTCCGTTAATTTTTCTTCATTCTTTTTTCTTCTTGTTCCTCTGACTAAAAAATTCCAATTAACCTATTTCAAGTTTGCTAATTCTTTCTTGGATCTGATCAAATCCATTGTTGAGCCCTTCTAGTTAATTTTTTTTCAATTACTGTATTTTTCAACACCTGAATTTGTGTTTGGTTGCTTCTATATGTTTCAGACCATGACTGAGCACTAAAACAAGAGGGAAAGACGTTCCTTTTGAGTGGGCCTTCCAGAGAGCCACCAGACAGACAAAATAAGAATTCTTTGTTAATGATGTCCATGACACCTGCACTAAGAATGTGGACCACGATTTTCAAAGCTGCTGCTGAGTTGGGGAGCAGGAGATAGGAGTAAAGTAAGTTAAGACACAAGTAAGTCTGCTCTTCTTATTAATAATTGGTTTTTTTGAAGAAGAATAAATGCTCCCCAGATTACTGTAAGCCTTTGGTTAAATTCCAGATTTTTTAGAATTTGATTCGGATAGTTTTTGCCAGATTTTTTCTTGCTTTTATGGAGAGTTTGATGTTAGAATTCCTAACTTCGCTGTTTTCTCTAATGCCATCTGTTGTCTTGCTTTCTCCACTGTTATTAATGTAAGAACACCTCCCACTTCTGGGTCTCCCATGAAGCCAGCTACCTCTGCAGTCCTTGGAGAAGAAGGAAGAGTTGGGAGCGGGGTTTGGGGGTTTTTGGGCAAGAAGCAGTATTTGTCTGGGGGAGTTGTACATGACATAGCAAAATTGCAACTGCTGTATTTTTCTTCCTAAGCACTCCTGGGTCTTGACAACACTGAAGATAATACTAAAACCTTTTTGAGCATATTTTAATTTAGCAGGACAAGAACCAAGATGTGGAGAACATGCTCAAGTATCGAGTTCCTCATATGTAATTCTTTTCTGATCCACTGTGTAAGAAAATACAGCACCCTGGTTGAGTAATAATTCAAAAGATGTTTATGTTTTTCTTAGATTTTTAAAAAAATTATCCTTTCCCTAAAAAACTAGGTTTAAACAATTGTGTATTTTGAATATAAGAGGTTGAAGAATAAGTTCCTGATATACTTTTGGTTTAAAAAAGAACAGTAATAATAATTCATAAATATTACTGATGATGCTAATTATTTTAAGAAATTAGAATAATCATTATCATCATCATTATTGTAATTACTGTCAATATTTATCCACTTGTGCATCTTACAAGAGGGAGTGGGAGGAATGTGGATACAGAAATATGCAACTATGTAATTTCTGTCCACAAGTAATTTACACAATACAGGAGGCAATGCACACAAAAATAGCGAGGCACTGCAGGTAGTGACCAGCACTACTCCGAGTATAGCCTGGGAGCCGGAGCTGATCTGCCAGCCTGTTGTTATGGGTTTGAGACTCAGTAAGTACAGAAACTGGAGAGCCGTGTTCACAAACTCAAAGCACTTTGAGAATGGGGCACATGCCTCCCAAAATGGAAGATTTTGTCTGTGGAATTTAATAATAATAGAACTGCTTTTGTATTTTGTCTTTTTTCTCTTATTTTATTGTTCAGATATTTCATTTTTAACAGAGCTGTCAATCTGCAATAAATTAGAGCGTGTGGGGCAGGAGGGGGAGAAAACAATTCTTCATTAAGACAGTTTGAGAAATGTTAGTTTAGATCATTTATGCTACTTGGTTTGAGATATATGTTTGGCTGATATTTATTGTTTGGATTTAAAGGAAAAGAGATATCACTATGGATTAGGGGTTTGAACAGCATTTATGGAACAAGTAGGACTTTATGTTGTTATACATTAGGGGTGAAGAATGGAGGAAAATTCTATGATCAAGTTTCCTAAAATTTAGAAAGGCAAGGCATGCAAATTCTCCTAAGGTTTGCATCTCTCTTGTCTGAGGAGAGGCATCCCTTCCCACTATGATGGGTAACATCAGGGAATGGATTAAAATCTTTTAATTTCCTCTTTGGCTTTGAAGTTACTTAAAGAAGGGATTTAGAATTTAAATAGTGTGATTGGTACAATTTTGAAGCAAAGGAGAAAACGTAAATTAAGTGTCTTCTCATTTTCAGAATTAGATAGAAGAGCCTGAGCCTGCCTAAGAGAAAGAACTAAATTAAAATGTTTGGCACTGAAAGTAATCAGAATATTTGATCAAATTGAGAAAAACTAAATCCTTCTTAAACTTCAGTACCTGTATTTTTAAAGGCCCTCATCCTATCTGGATATGGATGAAAACAGTGTTTTCCTCACGTATGAAAAATTAATCTTATGCTGAGGCTAGAAAAGGAGCTCACCCCGACATGTGTTACTTAAATCAAGGAGTTCCTCAAAAGCAGCAGTTTATATTCAGCCTTTTATTATTTTTAAATTTTAAATTAAATTTACTGAGGTGACATTGGTTAATAAAATTATATAGGTTTCAACAGTATGATGGTTACCAGAGGGAAAGGGAGGTGGAGGGCAGGTAGTGAACATTTACATACATTAAGCTTTAAATTCAAATTTCAACAGTATTCCAAGCCTATGCACACTGGCACCACGTCTAATCCAAATATAGCCCTTTAAACTTAGAGTTGAAGAGTCTTAGGTAATGATAAGCTAAGACTTGAAATCCAAGACACAGGTAGGTAATGCCAGGACATGGGACTCTGGATTGGGAGTAAAGGCAATGAGGTCGCCTAATTTCTAATCCAGTGCACATTTCCTTTTGTGGTTTTCTATGACTAGAACTAGACGTTGCATACCATCAGCTTTCAGGAACTTTTCTTTCTTTTTTTAAATTTTTATTTATTTGTTTTTAGAGAGAGGGGAAGGAAAAGAGAAAGAGAGGGAGAGAAACATCAATATGTGGTTGCTAATTGTGTGTCCCCTACTGGAGACCTGGTCCACAACCCAGACATGTGCCCTGAATGGGACTCGAACTGGCAACACGTTGGTTCACAGGCCAGCACTCGATCCACTGAACCGCACCAGCCAGAGCAGCCTTCAGGAACTTTTCATGTTTCTGAACAACTTAGGCCACTTCTTTAAGCCACCAAAATTTTGGGTGATCAAAGCAAGTCAGGGCAGAGAAGGAAGCTAGCTGGGTGAGAAGCTGGTGGCTGTCAGTGGCCATTGGAGCTCAGACCTGGGCTCACTATGTAGCTGTTAGGGTCAGGGCGAAGGCTCCAGTCAAGCTTGATTTGCCCCGTGACACACAAACCCTGAGTCTCTGGCTCTGAAACTGCTTAGATCTTAAAGCACATCACAGGCTGTGGTTCTTATTGACGTGGATCTGTCTCCAACTGCCAGTCATGTGGGGTCTGGTTGAGTCACAGGGTTGCGTATACACAGACCGTTTTCCAGTTTTCCTGGGGTTATCTGCTCTGTTTCAGTTTAGGGGGACACAGAAGTACCTCAAATCGTTGAGACTTTCATTCAGCACACTCCTTTGACTGGGTGATTAAAGCACTCTGTTTTCCGCTACTTCTGATGTTCAGAAATATCAAATGTTCCCTCACTGGAGGTTAAGCTGGCCCTGCTAAAGGGGACTGTAAACACAAAGAACGGGACAGAAGGATGCTGGCAACTTGCTGTGGTCAGTTGTGGATACCGATGCTCAGAACAGATTTTAAGACTGAAGACTGGGGGTTGTGCTGTCTCATCATCCCTCCCAGCCAACAGTGATTTCGTCTCCGTATTGTTGGGAGAGCCATTCTCCTTTCTGTGCTTTTGTCCCCGCTGTTCCTCCTCACCTGGAGGACAGTCTCTCCAGTCACGATTACCCAGGACAGACTGGTGGTCTCTCCACACCTGCTCTTTCTTTAAGGTCCAACTCAAATTCTACCTCTTTCACGATGCCTTCCCTCCCAAATACTATCGGGTGGTCAGAAAGCCATGGGCACTGAGTTGGCCAGACCCGAGATGGGCAAGTTATTTCATCTCGCACAGATTCTTTATTGTAAAATGCTGGGTCATTATGAGGATCAGAGGTACAAAAATATAAATGCAGTATTAAAGCTTTTATTATTATTCCAACCACCATTCTTTCATGAATACTCTCAAAACTCAAGAATCGGAACACCTTTCAGCATTTGTATGATAGGCGAATAATTCAAGAGTTCTGGCCTTTTCTCCCTAAGAACCCCTGAAGGCAGTGAGGACAGCCCACATCTTTGAAGCAGAGATTCAGTTATGCTGAGTGTCACTTACAGAACACCTACTTTGTGCTAGTTACTGGCTGCTTTCATTTAATTTTTAAAATAGCCCTGAGAAGAGATTTTTACCTTCTGTTTACAGAATAGAGAACTGAGGCTGAGTTTTCTAGGGTGGCTGGCCTTGAACCCCAGTTCTTTATTAATCACAGCAAGTGCTCTCCGAATAGGAGGTGCAGTAGGTGCTGGAGGGTGGTACTGACTGACTGGTTAGTTCACTGGGCTGAACTCATAGCTGAGTCAGATCGCATCCTTGTCTTCACAGCATCTTTACCTGCCATCCTCCTTGCTTTTGAGAGATGCTTTTCTGCTCTGGCTCTGTTTTCCCTCTGCCATCACACTGAGCCTCAGCACAACGCCATCAAAGTCTAAGGACCCAGAGAGTCAGCAAACCATATTTCAGAGGCCACTGAGTGGTAAGAGTGAAATCAAGGTGGCAGGCAAAACCCCCAAGCATGTCTGGCAGGGTTGAAGTGGGACATGGGACAGAGGATCCCGGGAGCAAGTGACAGATTACTTATTTCTAGAATCAGGTAGAAATATTAATTCCCCTCCGGGTAGAAAATCAGGGGTAAACATAACCTGCCATCAGTCATAGCACGCTAATAGGAGGGGAGTCACATTTCAGGCCTCTGGAAGTGGACCAATAACCTCATAGGTCAGATGGCAATTGCCTTCATTCAGCTGAAGAAATGCCTATTTTTCAACCAGTGAGTGCACTGTTTGGGATCTTTGTTGTTTTGTTGTTCTGACTCTGTTGGAAAGAATATATAAAAGTTATAGCTAAAGGCAGAACACTTGCTTTGCTGACAAACGGCCTATCGACTACGGCAAATCATCTGTTGCTAAACTATTAGAATTACGACTCGCTGCTTCCTTGGCAAATGCCTGCCCTAGATGAAGTGCTCTGGACTCCGCAGCTGTCTCTATCCTTTCCCACCCCTTATGATGTCTAAAGGCCACCTGAAACACTTTAAACAAGGTACACCATGTGGTTTAGTAGACACTAACATCTTAAAGGGCTGACCTAGATTTATCTATTCCAGGTGCACAAAAATGGTATTTGCACCCTCCCCCATTGTGTCCACTCACTTTGAGTTGAAATGCTAATATTATCTCATTCTTTTCTTTTACACAAGAGAAGGAATCATCCTGAAAAGGGGGTGGTAAGGGTGGGCAGTGATAAAGGTAGAATAAAAAAGAAGGTATCTTTTGAGTGCCTACTGTATGTACGTCACCCTAATCTTAACAAACTTCAGGGTAAGGTATTCTTATTGTATTATTATTTTTTGAGGTGAAATCCCTATAACATACACATAAGCATTTTAAAGTGTAGAATTCAGTGACATTTAGTGTATTCAAATGCTGGGCAACCACTCCCCCCTTGCTAGTTTCAAAACACTTTCATCACCCCAGAAAAATACTTCATGCCCGTTAAATAATCACTCCACATTTTTGTTGGTAATCACTAATCCGCATTCTGTCTCTATGCACTGGCTTGCTCTGGATATAACATATCGAAGAAATCATCCAATATATCAACTTTTAAGTATGGCTGGTGCTCCTTTCATTTAGCATAATGTTTTTGTGGTTCATCCAACTCGTAACATGCATGAGTGCTTTGTTCTTCTATGGCTGAATAATATGCCATTGTATAATATGTACATGCTACAATCTGTTTCTTCCTTCATCAGTTGATGGATGGACATTTGAATTGTTTCTTCTCTTTGGCCCTCATGAGTGATGCTGCTATAAACATTCATGCATGCACATGTTTTTGTTTCTCATGGGAATACACGCAGGAGTGGAATTGCTGCGTTAAGCCTGCTCTAAGATGGGGAAACTGAGGCTGGGAGAGGGTCAGTACCCTGCCTTGTCAGAGATAGAGCTAGAATTGGGACCCAAGTCTACATGGTTCCTAAATCCACATTGGCTAAATCTAAAACTTTCTGAGCTAAAAAAAAAAAAAAAAAACCCTTTGACTAATTATTTTGTAGAGTAATTCTAACTTTTAACCCCAACTCAAACACCATGAGATCATATGATTAATATCACTAATTTGAACTCATGGAACATAGTTTCATTTGGCTCATGCTGAGATCTGAGCTTTTTGTTTCCTGGAAAAATTGACAGCAACAGACTTTATCTTCTTAGATCAACCATAACTTTTATTTTAAAAAGCTCCAATTATGTTCTAATGCAGAGTTTATACACTGAGAGGACTTAATGAAATAATATATGAAATTTTGATATAATAATTAATGGTATAAAGTGTTGGTATATTTTGGAATTAGGAAGGCTTGTGTGTGATTTTTCCTTTTTTATTAGCCATTGTCTTAAGATAAAATTATACTTGTTTCATGTAATGATTGGGCAGAAACTTAGTCATTAAAAAATAGAAAATGAGTAAATTTCTACTCCTGTGCTTTTTTTCAGTGAATTGTGAAAACAAAATAAAAAGTGAAAGATAGGGCTCTGGCTGGCCTATCTCAGTGGATTGAGCACGAGCTGCGAATCAAAGGGTCGCCAGTTCAATTCCCAGTCAGGGCACATGCCCAGGTTGCGGGCCAGGTCCCCAGTGAGGGCCACGTGAGAGGCAACCACACATTGATGTTTCTCTCCCTCTCTCTCTCCCTCCCTTCCCCTCTATCTAAAAATAGATAAATTTTTAAAAAGTGAAATATAATGGGGAGTCCTATACACTATTAATAAATGGCGAAATTCCTTCAAAGTTAATTATTCCTGGATAAAAAACAAACAGTTAAACAGCCAATACATTTATACTGAACATTCCTTAGGAATATAAACTGGTAAGACAGTGATTTCTGGGAGAATTTGTGTTGTCTGAATGAGACAACAGCCCACTGAAAATGTGTATAAACTAAATGTATAATACCAAGTTACTTCCTCAGAAACCTTTCCGTAAACACTTACCCACCTGCGGCTAAATGCTTACTGACACCATGAGCAAGTCTCCCAGGTTCCCAACAAGACAAAAATACTTAGACCATTATTTACTTGAACAGACACTCACTCAATACTTGAGGCTACCAAGCACTAGAAGTTATAAAGAAGTTAAAAATAAATGGAATCTCAAAATATGATGCAGGCAGAAATCAAACCTGAGAAATCAGGTTTATACCTGAGATCTACTTAGTTAAAGTGAGTTACCAACAACTAAGTAAAATTATAATCTATGTTACCAAATCCCAGATAATCCTTATGTATACGTTATTTTTATTAAAACAGAAAACAACCATTTTTGCAAATTACAAAGAACCAAATCTTACTCATTTTCATTTATTCAATACTGTTGGATGTTCACTATGATAAGATGAAAGGAACACCTAGACCCAGTTGACAAGATGTCGATTACACCCAGGAGATAACCACCTCATGTTTCTCAGAAGCAAATGGGAAGACAGCAGAACTTCCTGTAGGATGTTCCCTTCGAGCCAAAGAACAAAACTAGTAATACCAATATAGCAAGTAGAACTGTATGTTGAATGAATGAATGAAAGAAGCACCCTAGACAAGACCAAGAAGAAGGCAGAATTTATTTGGAAACTGCAGACTAAATGAGGGAAGTTTTAATGTTGGTTTTTAAGGATGTGACAAGCATGGATTACAGGGGACAACAGAGGACGTTTCTGGTCACTTTAGACATGCCAAAGTTAAAGTTGACAGGCAATACATGTCAAAAGTCCTCAAAGGGGTAAGAGTTTTTGTGTCCCAGTAATACATACCTAAGAATTTTTCCTAATAAAAATGACTCAAAAGATGAAATTAAGTTAAAAATAATAATTTAAAAACATAAATTGTTGTTTTTTTTAATGGCAAAAATTTAGAAACTAACAGCAAGAAATAACAATTGAAATAAATTATTAATAAATATCAATGACTTTTAATGTTAATAAATCACTGTCTCTTAGAAATCAGAAGAAAATTATGGTAGGTGAATAAATAAAATCAAGTCTTTTGACCCAAGGAGAAGCCAATATGAAATAACATTAAGATCAATATAAAAAATCTAAAATTACTAGCAAATATGCTTTTAAAGATTATTCTATTAAGAAGCACAAGAGTTTCAAACAAGGAAGACTGGATTCCGGCTGGAGGAAATGGCACCAAGAAGGCCCGTGGTTTGGAATGATGGGGAGGAGAGGAAAAATGAGGAGACTTGATTGAAATAGGAAGTTCCAACTAACAGCCAGAGATGAAGTAAGGGAGCCTCCACAGAGATGCTAATTGCAATCCTTAGGTCTTTTGTTGTGGGGAAGGCTCTCAGCATCTCAGCCCCTAGGAAATAAACCCTACACAGTCCCTACGTTTGGGGACTTATAATTTAATACACATTCCCAAGCAAGGAAATACAGGAACTGCTGAATGGAATGGGGGATAGGATGGGGAATAAAGTGAAATCACTGCCTGATCCCAAATGCCCGCAAGTAGAGGCGCTTCCAGAAGAGTTTTTATTTGAAACACTAACTCCAGGACACATTGGTCCACCATCCACCAACTAGAGCTGTAGAAAATCTTTCGGGTAGAAGCGCTACTATCACATGCCCCAGCTCATAGGCTCAGGGAGACCAAACTCTGCAGATCAAACTGTGAACTGGGGGAATACAACAGAATCTTCCTGCAGCAACCGAGCCACTCTGATTACCATCCTTCTGCAACCTGCTTTCACACAGGCACCCTGCTGCAGGCCTCTCCTCCTTCCCAACAGGCCGCCTCACTCAGCTCGGTGGTGGATACGCCACAATAGTGAATATGGGTCCCCTGAATGTCCAGACAAAACACATTATGTGCTCATGGAAAAGACTACATTTGTCCACGGCAGATTTAAAACCACTGCAACATGTTTGGCCCCCGTAATGTTAGAAGATTCGTGTCCTGTGTGCACATAATTCATCTAAATGTTCTCACACAGTCCAGCATTCAAGCGATATAGTTCTTTGTTTCCATAAGAAATCAAAGGAAGGTGGTACTCACAAAACTGCTGAAGGATGCCCAGTCCAATTAAATAAAAAAAAACCTCTTCATTATGAAATAATTTTAGAACTACAGAAGAACTGCAATGACAGTACAGAGTTCCCATATACTCTTTACCCAGCTGGGCCTAATATTAACATCACATATAACTACAGTGCATATATTAAAAACTAAGAAATTAACAAGAACACGTTACTATTGACTAAGCTTTGGACTTTATTCAAGTTTTTTCCAATTTTTCCACTAATGTCTTTTTTCCCCCAGGATCCCATCCAGAGCCCCATACTGCCTTTAGTCATTCATGTCTCCTAATTTTTCCCCCATCAGTGGCGATTTCTCAGTGTTTTCTTGTTTTTTATGACTTCGACACTTTGAAACAGTTTCTCAATTTGGATTTGTCTGATGTTTCTTCATGACTAGACTGAGGTTTTGATTTTCAAGACAAATACTTCAGAGGTGAAGTGCCCGTCCCTTCACATTTTATCAGGGGACACTTAATTGTTAGCATGATTTGTCACTGGTGAAGCTGACCCCCGATCACTTGTTTAAGGTGGTGTCTGCCAAATTTCTGTACAACCTACCTTTACTTTCAGAGTTGCCAGATTGAGCAAATAAAAACACAGGACATCAAATGGGACATCCTTAGCCTAAAAAAATATTTTAAATCTAAAATTCAAATGTAACTAGGCATCTTATATTTTATCTGGCAGCCCTATTTTCAGAAGTGAATCCCCAAAACAAAAGCCAGAAATGTTCACTGTGCCCCTCCTGTCCACAGAACTGGTCTCACCCCACTTTCCATAGGCAACCCTTGCCTTACAGACTGCAGTGCAGACAAGAATTCTATTTAGTGCTTAAACCAGTTTTTAATCCTCAAACTCTAGGATCCACTAGAATGCCTTGGAGACCTGTGCCTGATCAGTTTCTGGTTTTGGAGGTCTGGGGTGGAACTCTAAAATTTGCACTTCCAACAAGTTCCCAGGAGATGTTGATGTTGACAGTGTATAGGGGCCTCATAAAAGAAGCCCTTTCAATCATGAAGGGAAATTTGGGTTTTTGTACTTCTTACACACGCCATAAGACAAAAGATCTGCACAACCTATGCATTAGGAATCTGCCATAACAACTCTTGTAGGGTAGGTCCTGACACAGCACACTCTCAACTTATGAATGATTCATGTGTAAGAATGGAAATGAAGAACAGTCCAGACTAGATCCTCCTAACCCTGCAGGTGGGAATCCTTTCTCTCCCCACTCAGAGTTGAGAATTAGCCTAGATCAGATGGAGAGTTACAGTGGGATGGCTTCACTGCCACCCTCAGCTGTTGAGAGGACACAGGTTTATCTTCATGAGCATCTACCTATCTGTTGTCATCCTTTGTCTGCAACCATGGAACTTGTCAGGGAGCACTTACACAGGATGTGGTGATGTTGGGGAACGATGTGTCTGGAAATCAATACTATAGATACTAAGCAAAAGTCAACCTGTTTTCTGTTTGTTCATTTCAAAAGCCTACTATGGGTTAGTTTGGGTACTCGATACTTAGAACACTGCCCCTCTGTCCTCAGAGGAAAAGTCTTTCTTGGAACCAAACGAAAAAACTTTCAAGTGCTTCAGCTCAAAGGAATTGATCCATAAATTGGAGATGTTCCAGTCACTTAACCCCTTCCCTTTAATTGACAGACTATTTTGAAAAGGAGAGAATGAGAGTCTGGTCAAATTCTTCTGCAACACTTATCATCCCTTTGCACTGGCTACCTAACAGCCTAGGCAGCAGTTGGTTACCTACAACATCCTCATTATATTAAGCTCAGCTCCTACTTGGATACTGGTAACCTTTCAAAGTTGAACAGCACTTTGAAGAGCAAAGGTCTTTGGGAAAAATGGCTGCTGTGTTCATTCTTCTAGCATATAAGAAATGACAAGGATCCTATCAGGTAATTCATAAATAAGATTTCATTAATCTTCACTGCATTATGGTGAGGAAGGTATAAATAACCCCCTTTTACAGATTGGCTAACTTACTTATAAAGCACATTACAAATCAAGGATCTGGCTTCAAAGTTTTAGACATGACTTTACAATCAATACCTCATTTAATTCTCATTCAACCCAGTCAACACTTACCAAGAGATCTAACTTCAATCTTTTAAACCATCAGGAAGAACATTTGGTATTCTTAACTAGGCACCTACAAATAGTGCTACTAGTAGGCTGGTTATAAAGACAATTTAAGGGGGGATCTCTGTATACAAGGTCTGTTCAGAAAAAGTCCAACCACTGTAAATATAACAAGAACAGTTTGCCTGATGTTAATGTAACCTGGCAGGCAAGGAGATTGGACTGGAATGTGTATGCATGAGCAATGACAACTTTCCAGTACTCGTCAGTGGGGGTGGTGGCTGCTGATGAATGAGCATGTGTACTGTATGGCCATTGCATTCAAAATTACTGAGTGAGTACAGCAATGGATCTGCATCAAATTTTGCATTAACCTTGACCATGCCATGGAAACTATTTGCATGATTCAGAAGGCCATAGCTATGGACAACTGGTGATTGGCAGATTCATCACAATGTGTCTGCTCAGGCATCATGTCTCCTGCAGAATTTTTTGGTGAAACATCAAATCACCCAGGTGACTCAGCCCCTATAGAGCCCAGATTTGGCGCCCTGTGACTTCTGATTTTTCCCAAAACTGAAATCACCTTTGAAAAAGGAGAGATTTTAGACCATTGATGAGATTCACGAAAATACGACAAGGCAGCTGATGGTAATTGGAGAACTGTGTGAGGTCCCAAGGTGCCTACTTTAATGGGGACTGAGGCATCATTGTCCTATGTACAATGTTTCTTGTATCTTGTATCTTCTTCAACAAATGTCTCTATTTTTCACATTACATTGCTGGATACCTTCTGGAGAGACCTCATACAAAAAAAGAGGTTAAAGTTACTTTTCCTTTTAATGCTTCCCCAACATAATTTTCAAAAGGAAATATAATCTCTATCAAAAAAAATCCTAAAACTCATAAAAGGGGAGAAAATACCTTCATTTTACTCTCATGTGATGTAAGACCATCAGAGCCATTTGGTACAGCTTTGGGTTAAGGAGAAAGTCAATCTGAGGGCAAATAAAAATCTAGTATTTTGCCTAAATTTGGACTAGACTAACAGGTTTATTTTTTAAAGTCACCTTAGAGAACAAGAGGTCACTAAGAGTGGTTATCTAGACTGTTTGGCATTTATTTACTGCTGAATCTCAGATTTCAACCCAAAGGGAACAGAATGGAATGTCACCAATCCTGACAGGATTGAGAGAACTAAAATCTCTCACAATTTCTTCTTCATTTTCTGAAGACTTCAGTGACTGCAAGACTCCCAAGTTTTCACATGCGTTCCCTCAAATGTGGTGGCTATTAAGTGTAAGTATCCTGATATCTACTGTCTTTAAAATAACTGAACGGAATGCAACCAAGTATTTCTGCAAATAACCAGATCTATATCTCTTTTCTGGAGCCTAATCGAAGGGTAACCCTCCTTCCCGACCACCACTTCACGGGCCCCCAGAGAACTGGGTCTTAGCTGCATTTGTCTATTTTGTGCCTGTCTTGCTTCTGTCTTTGGCTCTCCTTACCTCTTTAGGATTTAGCTCTTTTTTGACTTTTCAGGAGTATCTGAAAACCAAAATTCCCATCCTCCTACCCAGAAACCAATAAGATTATAGCCCAGGAATGGTGGAATACAGAGACTGTGATCCAGAAATGAAGTGGCCCAAGCATGGGGACTAGGATGCTGGGGAGAGCTCTGTAGGTGAAGTTGTGACCACAATGAAGACATCTCAACACACGTCTTATTTTGGGTCCTTCCATGCCCTGGCCCATTGTAACGACAGGCCTGAATGAACTCACAGTCCTCCTTGAGGAAGCCGACTTCATCACCCTTTTGAAGACCCTTTGTTTTAACAAGGGTGGTTATTCCACTGGGGCATTGCGGTGTCAAGGGGCAGAAGCTTTAAAAGGGAAAGAAAGAGAAGAAAATCAGGAAGTGGTGTAACAAAGGCCTAATTATAAGGGAGGAGTATCTCTCTACAGACAGGTCACTGGAAGGATGCCAAGGGCTCTAGGCACATAAAGGAAAAGATTATTATAAAAAGATTTTTAAAAAAAGAAGAAGAAGAAAGAGGCATGGCAGTGGAGACTGCGAGGGGTGGGGCAGAGAATAGGGAAATGAATAAGAATAATGACTTAAAAGCTTTTTTTTTTCTTCTGGTTCTCTGCTTCCCTTTCTGCAGATGCTCAGCTGAGCCAGTGCAGCTGGCTCCCTGACAAATGTGGAAAAATCAGCCAATTTGAGCTGGTTGTTAGCAGTCCTGGCACAGAGGCTCAGAGAGACTAGAGGCTGCCTCAGGTGTGGCAGCAGGTCTTCTGCAGCCATTGCTGAGAGAGCGTGGGCCAGCACGTGTCCTCCTGGCCGCTAGGACCTTACCAGGGTCCCCTTCCACCTTGGGATTGGATAAGTGACCTTGGAAAAGGAATCTTCCTCTGCTTGCCCCTCTTCCCCTCCTCAACACCCTTCTAACTGACAAGTTCTCTCCTCCCTTCAAACTGGTGGGATTTCCTCCTGCTCACTCAGGGCCTCAGAAGGACTCTTGGCCCCAAGTGTCTGAGAGCACATCTGATGGCCCACCTCAATGCCCCCAGAAAACACCCGATGCCTATTCCTTGCACATCACTGTACTGAACCAGAGTCTGTGGACACCCTGCAAGAACACTTTGGCATTTGCCCACAAGTCGGTGAAGGCATCTTTGTAAGTGTTCACTAACACCAAACAGTATGCCATATACATTTATTTACACATTATTATGTCCGCACACAGAGTATGACAAAAGGAGGGCACATCTGGCCATTCAGCTCAAGCAAAGCAATCAATACTTTGAATCAAATTCAAGGTAATGTGGCAGCTCAAGTTCCTTGCCTATAAAATTGTCCACTTTTTCTTTGGTTTGTATTAATGGATTATA
This sequence comes from Carollia perspicillata, assembly GCA_004027735.1. Taxonomy (NCBI): domain Eukaryota; kingdom Metazoa; phylum Chordata; class Mammalia; order Chiroptera; family Phyllostomidae; genus Carollia; species Carollia perspicillata. Next base: position 21,109 of record PVKM010009304.1, on the reverse strand, counting down.
ATGACAAAAAAAAAGCACAAAATGAGGAACTAAGATAAGTAAGTCCTCACTTAACATCATCGATAGGATCTTCAACTAAGCCAAATGATGTATAAGGAAACCAATTTTGCCATAGGCTAATTGATATAAACAAGAGTTAAGTTCCTAGAGCATCTTATCACCATTATAATGAAACAACATTGAATAAATGACCTCATTCAAGGACCTGCTGTACTAAAATAAGTGCTTACACAAAGTTTCAAAAGGGATAAAAATGTTCTATGTCTTGTTTTAAGTGGTGGTACACGAACCTATACAATTGCCAAAACTCACTGAACAGAACACCTAAGATTCTGGGCATTTTATTGTATGCTAATTATATCTAAATAAATATAAGCGCTTATGTTCCAGTAACACTCACTGTGTCTACAAAATGTGTCTATACCAGCATACTGAGGTGCTCTCTACTATAAAAATGCACAAGAAAAATATCCATGGTGTCACTCCATTAGTTATCCTTCACATAGTGGACTATTTTCAAAAGAATTGAAAATAATTCCTTTACTATCCTCAAATATACTTTAGGAGCTTGTAATAATCCAGAGTGATCAGAAAATAAATTTTTGGAAGGAGAGCTGATATTGTTTTATGTTACATGCAAGTTGACTAGTTACTATTATTCTTATACTCTGAAAATAAAGCATGTCAGGTGCTTGACTTAGTTGGTCTCAAAAGCCTTAATGTGGGGAATGCTGGAGGGGAGTTCAGAGGGGACGGCAATAGAATTGGTTTGTTTGAACTACACTGATTTGCAGATGACATGAGAACGTTTGTTCAATTCAGGAAGAGACAGATAGAACGTCGAAGTTGAAAAAGTACTGAATTATATGGTCTCTCCAACTCATTAAATCAATATAAAAACTGAGGCTCAGGGAGGGAAGCAATGTGCCCGAGAACACACAGACGTGGTCTTCTGGCTCTCAAGTCTGTTTCTCCCTCCAGTTTTGTGTTACTCGTGTTTTAAATGACATCCTCTGCTAAAATTTTAAAGCAAATATGGTATTTCTATCTATCATCAACTTTCTACAAAGTAATATTTTTACTAAGTAATATTTTAACATCTTGAGGATAAAAATTTTCCCCTGAAAATGGTTGCTCAAATAAAGTGTTTTGAAAATTAAGATAATCTAGTGTTACACTCAATCACTCAGGTTTATCATCTTAGAAAGTACTCACGTATACCTTCTCTTTAATAGTTACGGCTGTTAAAAACTCTAATGTATGTTTGCTGATATCCATGCCTAGCACATAACGTGTTCGAAGGCATTTTTTCGCCCGCGTTTTCTCCCATTTGGTCGGCAATGCTTCCTTTACCTTTGCTTCCGTCACTAGGCAAGTGATCCTTCTCCTTGTAGCTGTCAGAATTGCTAGTGGTAGCCACTGCTAGTAAAAGCCATAATCCCATGGAAAGAAATTATTATGTTTAATAAAAATAGCAAACCAATACTCTTGTTTATGTCGTCAACACACTGTTCATGCAGAGAATGAGCCACAATGTAAAAATATTAGTAAGATGTTCGCATCCCTGCCAACCACACCGAAGACCTGGGGCTTACTGACCACGAGCAGAAATGAGCACACTGAAGAGTCGGTGGTGGTTCTGGGGGTCTAGACCTGCTGACCGCTCACCATGGATTCTATTATAGCGACAATACCCCAGAGCTAGAAAGGAGTTGAAAAACCATCAAGTGTGGTAGAAAACACAGAGTTTCTTTTGAAATGAAATCTTTTACAGACTCGGTCTTACCAAGGCTTCCTGTACATGTGTATGCTGGGGACTTAGCCTTCAGAAGAACCCATGGCACCTTTGGCCATGCATAAGGATGAGGAGAGAAGGAAGAAATTTTGCTCTGAGTTCTTGTGGGGTTTTTTTCCTGCTATGTTCAAAGCAGACTCAGCCCTTTTTGAATAGGGTTGAGTCATGAAAACTTTATGGCCATTTAGAAATGCATCATATTCTGGGCACAAATTCTAAACAGACTTTCTATGTTAAAACAAATGCAAACAGCTAAATTACAGACAAATTAATCTGCTTCTCATTCCCCCTCAAAAGGAACTACTTCAAGGGTGCAAGAAAGACTGGCTACACAGTCATGCTCAGTGTTTAGAGCTGATCAACAGCTGGAAAGGCAGACTGGTTTTTAGTGCGAACATTTCATAGTTCAAATCACTTAACAGATGTAAAATTATAGGATATACTTAGCATTTAGATTTTTTTATTATTAGCTGAAGAAGATCTTTTTGGAAAATACATTTGATGTTTAGTACTTCTTGATGATGATGGCAAGAATTTTTAAAATGTTCATCATACTAAATAAAAATGTTCATGACATTAAGTCATACTTTAATCAGCTTAACATGAGGCTTATACAGGTTTTCCTAAGATTAACTAGACATTTTACAACACTAAATATACAAATTTAAAGTCGGGGAACAGATTGTTATACTGATCAGCCAACTAATGTAAAAGATATAAGGCACCAAAGCTAGAAATGCAAAGTGAACATTCCACAATTGAAATTAATTGATAATTGACCATGCTGGTGAGAGAACTTTGCAGTCAAGGGAGGCCCCGGATCTCAGGCTCAGACGCAAAGAGGACCTTTCCCAGCGTGAGTGCTTGGGACAGAGCGCCAGGCCATGGCAGCCACTCCCCTCCAAGCAGGAGCAAAGCAAATAGAGAGGATTTACACAATGGAACCCAGGCTGCTCACCAGACAGCAAGCAGATCTGGGGAGAAAAGATTAGTGCAGTTAGGGTAGTTTCAACTTCAGAAGAAAAGGAAAAAAAGCAACTTGATTACTCTTGTCAAGTTTATGACTGATCTTTATAAGAGGCTTCAGAAAAATTAAGTCAAAGTAAGAGAAATTCAAGTGGGTAATTGGGGAGGAATGTCAGGCAAGAGGGCAGTGATCAGCCGGAGAATTAGGAGGCCCACTTGGGGCCCTCTTGTTACTAACAATTGAGGAGATGGACCTTGGGTAAGCATCTTAACCTCCGTAGGCCTCGGTTTCCTCATCTGTAAGGTACAAAGGTTGCAACAAATTACTTCTAACATTCTTGCTCAAGATAATCTCTTGACTAAAAATAAACTAAAAAAAATAACCTTTCTCAAATGAGAAGGTTAAAAAGCTTTACCTGAGAAGTATCAGGTAAAGTTGTGGACACTCCATTTTTAATTTCCTTAATAAAAGACAAAAGTTTGACCCAGTGGTTTCTTGAACATCCTGCCCAACATCCTGGTTCTGCACTGATTTTTCTTCCATGTGTGGTTACCTCTCATGCATTCTCTACTGGGGATTTGGCCCACAACCCAGGCATGTGCCGTGACTGGGAATTGAACCAGTGACCTTTTAGTTTGCAGGCCAGTATTCAGTCCACTGAGCCACACCAGCCAGGGCCTGCACTGATCTGTCACCGAACTGCTGGGATAAAGATGACGTTAACCAATGCATGGTCTATTGTAGGAAATGATGCTCTTAAAAAATGAATTACAAACCCTTGTGGGAGGAGAAGAGTGGGCTATAGAAAAGTCATTAATAACTTCACTTAGAGCTCAGCTTTTCATTGGGAACATCAACCACATAACAGTGTTCTTGCTGGCTGAGTAAGGTTTAGGCTCCAAGAGGCAGAGAAAGCATTCAAAGTTGACACTTTAGAGTCCAAAGAAAGACACTAGCATATGTCAGTCATTGTTCTGAGCTAGTTTGCTTTTGGTGGATTTTAATCTTACCATGCCACAGGGAGGGGGCATTTATTGTTTCCTTATTATAAGTGAGGATCTAAAGTTCAGAGAGGTAAGGAAGCCTGCTCCAGATCACACAGGCAGACTGAGGAGGCCCCTTTCATCAAACATCTACGAAGTACTCACTCTGTTCTAGACGTTGTAGAACACGGTGGGAGAAGCCTACACCTTGACAAAGTTTACCTTCTAGTGGGGGAGGGATGAGCAGCTGTAAACATACAGAAATACTTGATAGTATAAAATATGACAAAAATACCTGTATTTTGCTGGGTGTAATGCACATCCATGTTTTGGTGGTGTAATCATTACACCTATGGTGTGTAATCATTATTCCCAAGTATAATGCGCATCCTTATTTTCCCCAGAAAGATTTGGGCAAAAAAGTGTGCATCATACATAGCAAAATGCAGTAAAATGAGGGACTATGACAGACAGTGACTGAGGGGCTACTTCTACGTGGCAAAGGGAAAAAGAGCTCTCTGAAGAGGTGACTTTTAAGCCAAGAACAAAATGACAAAAGGACCCAGCCATGTGAAGATCTGGGCAAGAGTCAGATCAAGTGAGCAAGAGGAAAGGGCACTGCTTGTACAGTGGAGACAGCAAACATCAAACAGAATGCAGCCGAGGAGGCAACTGATGGACAAGAGGGGCAGCTGGGAAGCTGACTGCTGCCTAATAAGCTCCTCTCTCTGCCAGGCTGTTGCAGTGGGTTGGCTGGCTGGTTTCATCCTTGTCTTTTAATAGAAACAATGGGAGGGAAGCAGAAGCCATGTCTACGTAACACTAGCACCTGCACCTACAAAGAAGGAATTCCTCATAGGCAGCCTGGGCACCACATCTGACCACCCCGAAAGTTCCAAGGTTCGTTTCTGCTTTATGTGCCAACCTTAACTCTGGGCTTTCATCTCCCAGGGAAAGTGCTGTCAGTGTGCAGGGGGGTGCAGCAGCTGAGTCAGGAAGCCACCTCTAGGCAACAGGGAAGCAAGGTAGGAAGGCAAAAACAACATCCCACTGCGATCTCAGCTGTATTTCTTTCACATGGCAAGTTTCATTTTGTTTAATTTAACAATAAACTCATTATATTAACTCAATTCAATAGAAGCAGCAGGGGGAGTTCTCCTAATTTAATCTTGGGCTTTGAGGAGCCTTGCTCAATGCTAAAACAATGCTATGCAGAGAGATTAAAGGGCTTTATCATATTGAAAAAATACCTTAGAGTTTCTGAATGCAGTCTACCTGTAATTTAGGAACTAGACAGCCCACATCTTACTTTATCCAAATCATCATCTAGTCAGAGCTAATCTCTGCACGCAGATCATTCTTATGAGTGATGCCGCTTTAGGGTTTAAACTCTGAGAAGTGATCCTTTCATCCTTGGAGCTGATGCTCCAATTTGAAAAGGAGTTATTGGATGCACCCAGCCAGGGAATGTAAATATCTTGAGCTTATTGATGTCATAAAACTGGTTTTCTGTAAGTCACTTGAAAATACAAGGATGTAAGTATCTAACATCTATTACTCAATGCATCCACTAAGCTATATATCATGCAGCCAAAAAAAAAAAGATTGGTTCTGATTATTAACCATTATAAGAAAGAACATCAACACTTTTTTAAAATCTTAAGGGATAGAAAAGACTACATAATCTGCTGATCTTGTGATTTGAAATCTGGAGGTTGCAAATTTACACACACATACATACACACACACACACACACACACACACAAAGGCTAGAGACCACACAATGGTTTTTGTCCCCAGCTGGCAAAGAAGAATTAACGCACTCATTAATTAGGATCCCGTTTATGCTGGTATTGAATATATATGAATGCAGGCCCACTTGAGGATTCCAGCTGGGAGATGCCAACTTTGGAAATTCAAAGACAGACTAGATTTATCTTTGGTGTCTACATGTGCCCACTGTGGTCATATTGACCATGAGGGCTTGTGTGTAGCTGTGCATATTTATTTAATCTATTTAATCAAGCAAGTTCTAAAGTTTATTTCATGTTCTTTTAACTACAAAATGCAAAACAAGGTCAGGCATAGGAGGTCGGGGAGAACAGAGCCAGCTTTTAGGAAGAAATTATCTTTATCCCAGATGGCTTTTAGAAGAAGAAAGAAGTGCTGAAATGTGAGAAAAGGTACGGATAATAGTTCCAATTCACTCCAGCAGTGGCTAACAAGGCCAGGCCTCTCTCCCTGGTGGGAAGCACACGAACAGGAAACGGTGGGGGAAAGGCACCGGCCTGGCCCTGGCTGCTGTGTCCCCATCTCTCTCTGTCTCTCTCACACAGTCTCTCAGTCTCTTTCAATCTCTCTCTTTCAGTGAGAAATCTTTTGTCGAGGTCAGAAAAGAATTTTTTTTTAAGGGGAATAACCCAAAATCCCAAATGCGGAAGGACTGAAGCAGCAGGGAGCTCCGTCACAGGTTTCAGATCTCTGAGTGGAGAGAACTCAGACAAGATGAAGTTTCCATTCTTTGCAAAGTGAGAAAATTCCTTCTCGCCCTGTCAGTTTGCAAGCAAGAAGATTTTCCCAGGTTTAGGACATTTTCTTCTATTATTTAAATTCCTTGTTGAGCATTTGCTTTCTTTTACGGACAGCATTTCCTGTCACGGAAAAGTACAATTTGCCAAAAAGAGAGACAGAGACACACAGAGAGCAACTAATATCAGAAGACAAATAACGCAGCAAGAGGATACACCCTATGTTAGGATTCTTTCTGTTGAACACAGAGTTTCATTTTCCCAATCTAAAAATAAGCCTGTGACCTTTTGTAGTCTCCCAACCATATGGATTTCTGCACCGTCCAGAGTCCCACGGCACCTCGGGCAGAGGGAGAGCTAAGGGCTGTCTGGTCCAGGTCCCCGGAGCGAAGAGGTACACCTGTCAGAGAAGCTGCAGCCAGATTCAAAGATAAAGAGTCCACAGAGCCCTGGGAGGGCCCTCTGAGCCCCCACTGCCTCCGTCAGTTATTGATCAAACCTCTTGTGCATACACGTCTGCTCCAGGAAAGCTTAACTTTAATTTTATGCCTCCTACAGAAAAGAGATGAATACAGACTGCGAGTAAATAACACTAAGCACCTTAAGAAGAAGGAATACCTGCATGCATTTTCACTGTTAGATTGTTGTAAGGCTAAAGAAATAAAAAGAATGTCAACCCTCACTTACAATCAAAGAAGATGCAAACTAAACTGTTACACTTTTTAAATCTTATCCAATTAGCAAGGATGAAAAAGAAAGTTAATACCACCGTCGGTGAGGGTTAATGCAAACAGGCACTCTCATGTCTATTTAGAGTTGGAATATAAATGAGCAGAGCTTATATTTCCGGAGTTAAATTGAGCAACATGTTGGAAATGCCTTTTACCAGTTTATTTTACCAGTTACCTTCAGTTCATCACAGCGTTGTTTAAGAAAGCAAATTGTTGGAAACAAAATGTTCAACGAGACGATTGGCTAAGGCACACAATGGATGTGATTAAAAGTCAGGCTTACAGCAATACATAAGGAATGAAATGGATAAGTCTTCAGAAAATGCTGCTAACCAAAAGAAGTCTAAAACAAGCTATCTATCTGTCTATCTACTTACCTACCTACCTACCTGCCTACCTACACACCTCATGTAACACTCACAACCCCATGAAGTGTATGCTATTATCACCTTGTGATAGATAAAGACACTGGAAAGTGCAGGTGTGGAACTTTAAACCCAGGTGGGTGCTGGTCTAAACCACACACGCTCATTCACTCTGTTGTGAGACCTGTGTCCTTCCTCATGAATATATACACTCTGAAATATCTATAATCGTACCTGAGCCGTAGGGTCAGAGGTAATTTTTGTTTACTGCTTAGTCTTTTGTTTTAAATGATTGCTACAGTGAACATGTGTTTCTTTTACAACTAAGAAAAAAAATAACATTAGCTCTTCTTTAGCGACAATGTCTGACTATGATCACCTGACTCCTTGGGACTCCAGAGGATTTAAGAAGAGATCTTTCTTTTATCCCTGTATGGACTCTGGAGCCAGGCACAACCACTCACTGACTCTGGGCCGAGGGACAGGTCACGTTGCCTCTGTCACGTAAAGTGAGAAACAAATGTGCTAAGGCATGTGAGACCACCCCCACACAAGACCTGTTCAATAAACGCTGTTGCCCCTTCTCTTACCTGTCTTCTGGAGCACACCCAGGAGGGGCTCTCGGGACTCTAATGCACAGTGTTCATTGTCTTAGGGAGGACTATTGACCCGAAATCAAAGGGAAATATATCCCACCTAAAGGATGCTTTACCGGTGCCTGTTAGATGCAGCTGGGCTCCCCCGCCCTCCCCAAATTCTAGAATTCTTTAAATTATAGTACTTGGTTTTGTCAAGACATCTCTTTCTCTCTTGCTGTGGTCTTCAAAACTAGGGAATGTATATACATACCTGAAGTGTCACAAAAATCATTACAAGAAGTACATGGACACAGATAGTGTTGAGGGAATTAACTTCCAGGACTTTTGTTCCACTAAGATTCTTCCCTAAATTTGTCCAAGAACGTATCCGTGTTCAAGGTCCATTCCAGTATCCTTGCCTGCCCTTTTACAACAATCCCTCTCCTACTAGCAGGAGAAATGCACGACTCTCACCATCGCGAATCTACTATACCACACTGTTGGGAGCTCCGAACGGCACTGGAGTGGCCCAGAAAAGCCCGATCTGATATGCAGGTTAAAAGTGACCCACCTGTAATCAAAGTGGGTGATAAACCCCAGAGTGTGAGGGCTTTTGTAAAGAGTTAAAAATAGTACCTTTTGACCTGTTTGGGGAATTCTGATAGGTGGAGTGGGGTGGTAAGAATGACAATAATTATAATTATGTTTTCACAATCTCTTCTATCCCTCAACTATTCTTGGAGACCCCACGGGAATGAAGAGTCAGTGAGAACTACTGCGCAGCCTCACCACATCCAGGCCACATGCCCCTGGTTCCAAAGCTCCATTCCTCAATCAGCATCTTTCTACCTCTATCTCTCTTTCTCATTGAATAATTGCCCCTCCAAAAAAACATATATATATATACACTCATATATATATATATATATATATATATATATATATATATATATATATATATATATATAAACCCTGTCCTCATAGAGTTGTATCTTAATCAAATTCTATATTAAAATTTGAACTCAAAAGTGACCTGGTTGTCAGGGGGATGCATATTAAATATGTTCATTGAAAAATGAAGTGAGACTTTTTCTGACACAAAATAAATCTGATTTGGCTGGTTGAATGAATGACAAGGACAATTAGGGTATGTTACCTATGCACTGAATGAACTAAATTTCAGATCCCAAGATTGATGAGTATGGTACTTAAAGAATGCGACCTACGCATTTCTGTCATAATTATGTTAAAAATATTGTTTGGGCCCTGGCTGGTGTGGCTTACTTGGTTAGAGCATGTCCTGTACACCAAAAGGTGGCGGGATGGATTCCTGGTCAGGGCACACACCTAGGGTGCGGGTTTGGTCCCCAGTTGGGATGTGGAAGGGAGGCAATGGATCGATGTTTCTCTCTCTCTCTTTCTCCCCCCACCCCACACTAACATCAATAAATGCATTCTCCAGTGAGGATTTAAAAAATACTGTTTGGCAGGTGAAAATGTATTGAAATTACCAATATTTCTAAATTGCTAACACTTTCTAAGTAGATCAAGTTAAGCAGCATATCACTAAGTAAAAAAAGTACATAATTTTTAGTCATTTAATACCTTATTAAAGCCTTGTGATACACTTTTGGTACAGATCAAGGAAGTAGATGACTTTAATGAATGGATAACAAATGCTTTTTAAAGCCAGGTGACCACCAATTCTTTACTTTCCACAAAAATCAATGGAAGACCTGAGAAACTTACTCACTGAAATCAATAAATGTGGCTACTGGTGGTGGTTTGGTTTGGCTTATTATTCAGAAGTTCAAAGACAGAAATGATATGATCTAACAGATCTCCATCTGTCCCATCACATGTGATGTAGACACTGTTTCTCACCATTTACACCATAAAAACTAAAGCTAGGAATGGAACTGGCCTTGAACCCTTAACAATAAAAAATATTCATCTATGGGTTGAAATAATTGAAAATAAAGCCCATTCATCTCATTAACAGATACATTTTCAATAAATTTTTACTTTTTTAAAAAAATTGTATTTATTGTTAGAGGAGAAGGGAAGGACAAGGAGAGGGAAAGAAACATCAATGCGTGGTTGCCTCTTGCAAGCTCCCAATTGGGGACCTGGCCCCCAACCCAGGCATGTGCCCTGACCGAGAATTGAAATGGCAGCCCTTTGGTTTCAAAAGCCCGCACTCAATCCACTGAGCCACACCAGCCAGGGCATCAATTTTTACTTTTTACATTTAATACTTACTTATTGAAATGTTTAATACATTTATGTTGTTTTGATCAACTTTGTACTGTTATCACTGTAATAATAAATCAATTTAGAAGACTATATTACTTAGAGTTTTATGATCATAGAACTTTTAAAATAAAAATTTATTTTATATTTATTTTTATTGCAAAGGATTATAATAGCATTATCAATAAAAGGCCTTTAAGCACAAGAATATATAACATGAGAATAAAATTCCACAGAAAAATATAATAGAAATACAAGGTCAAAGGAAAAAATAATGTAAAATTTTGTGTGTTAAAGAACTGCTTGTTCATGTATTTAAAAACGAATGAAAGATGGCGATCATTCACTCAAAATAGTACTTAGATTTCACTGGGTGCATTTTCAGAAGTGATCAGTTTTATTTTAAAATGTAAATATTTATAATTTGCTAGGAGTTATATCCCTTGCAACTATTTAAACTTATGATAAGAAATTTTTAAAGTCAAAATTTAGATAACCATGTGCAAGGGGGTACAAAGAATTTCTAATTTTTGAGGGGGTAGGGGTTAAATGACAAAAAAAATTGGAATTCACCTTCTACTACATTTTACGGCTACCCTTTTTTCTTTACAAGACCCAAGAAAATAACATTTATTTTACTGAGTTTAATGGGGCTACAGAAAATACTTAATTTAGTCCTTTCAAGACATCTGGCCACACTGCTACAGCCACAGACCAGGTGTTGGTTGGGTCTCCCATGGTGCAGGTGTTTAAAGTACCTGAACAGGGATGGGCACAGGACAGCTCCAGGGTCAAGGGTGATGTCGGCCTTGGGGTCTTTCCCTGAAGGGCGGGAGAGATCTGACTCACAAAAACAAAGGAAAACTAAACTTCCCACCTATGTGATGTGAAGGTATTGTCTAGTAATTTATATGTACCATTTACAAGAATGAAAGAAGTCCTATGGGAAACAAAGGAGTAATTCTCTTTTGGCCATATCTTACTATTTATCACCTTTTAAAGCTTTATCTTTGATTTCATTACACAAAAACCCCACAACTGAGTACATTATGTTACTTAGAAAGTTACTTGCAGTTACACCCACACCCAAACAATGGAAAAGACTTGAAAATAAATGACACAGAAGAACTGCAGGGACACATATACAGCCTTTCCTCCCCTCTGCCAACGCTGACCAGGAGCAACTTCGGGAGCAGGAAGTTCCCCATTCAATGTGACTGGAAAGACAAAGAGTGTAGGAAGTACCAGGTCCCATCACTTGCCATCTTAAATACTCCTTAGCCTCTCGGAGCCTTGGTCTCCTATCTTTAAAATGCAATTCAAAACAAGCACCCTGCCTTCTACTTCACAAGACTGCTGCAAGGAGCAAATGAGCATTGAATCCAAAAGAACATTATACGTCGTTATTGATTCATCACTTTGAGTCTTAAAAGCTTTTCTGTGCCAACACCTTTTTGAGAAGAACCTTAACTCTGGTGTCCTCCATTCCACTCTATGTCTTGATGCTGCCTCTCTCTCCTTATAAGGCAGCCCATTTGGGTAAAAGGATGGATATAGATAGAGTTGCCACTGATGTCACACAAAGAAGGCCACAATTTACTACAGGGAGAATTCACATCGCAATGAAAAGTTAGGCTTGCCACCCTGGCTTCACTACAATGAAACGAAGAGCCAGAACTCTGGGCACAGTCCTATTCTTCAAACAAGTACAGTTTGGTGCAGACAGTTACACCCGAGTGAAAGATGTTTCTACTTTGATTCATCCTTGTGACACAGGAAAGAGAAACTGGCCAGTGAATTTTCACCCACAAGGTCAAGACAAATCACTAGTTTTAAGTCAGGTGGGCTGCCCTAAAGCTGTAGACAACAATGAGAAACAGAGCCATCTAATTTGTCCCCCGTTTAAAGCTCACAAATCTTGAAATCCGGAGAGCCAAGATCATTTAACACTTCTTAAATTGATTCCTATATGTAATGCCAAAGCTCTCTCTTGAGGTAATACATTATAAGCCCTGACATCATTAACCTGGACAATGGACATGAAAAAGGATCCTAATTCATTTACTTGATAATTGATGTTCATTGCTTTGGACATGGACTTCAACACTATCAAGCTAGTGTTTATCTGTAGGAAATAAAGACCAAAATAGAGTAAGTAATTGTGCAGATCTGGCTGAGGCTTGGGGAAAAAAAATCCGGGTTTTAAAATTCTCTGAACATGAAAATGAAAAACACAACTAATAAACAGTTGTGTCGCCTTTTAGTCTTTGCCCCCAACTGCACTGCTTCATTTTTAACATATGTTTAACTGCTATTTTTTATTAAACTCATATTTAGGCAGAGAGGAACAAGCTTACCACATATGCTTTGGGTTATATACTAACTATTCCCTGTCAGATGGTGAGTTAAAAAGAAAAGACACTGGGAGAGAAGAATTAAATTTAAATATAGCTTATGAAAATCCCTAGCTTTGGGGAAGAAAAGCCTATGTTTGATAGAGTCTGGGGTACTTTTCTACACAGAATCTTTAAGGCATGCTGGAAACGGAGTCTAATACTATCACAGTCAAGTTGAGTCACCTTGAGCCCCATCTAAAAGGTCCTCGCATTACCAAAATTACCCTTTTAAATGTCCATGGATAAGATGGTACACATCCCAGACTCAATTGCTGGCTTGTAAAGTTCTGGTGAAAATTGGTGACCTGGTAGAACAGTAGGACTTACATGTAAGGGGGTGCCGTGTAAGGCACAGTAAACAGTAAGAAGGGTCCGTGAATTTTCAGAGCTTAGAGATGAGCACTCTTGCTAAGAACACCCAAATGAATTTATTCCTTGAGGTGCTTCCTTCCCATCTGCTTACATCTTGATCCTGGTCCCTTGGTTCTGTTTTGCTGTTATTCGAAGACACTGACTTAGATGCCACAAACTTTTCTAGATTAAGCCAAATGCCTTGACCCACACCATGTCACTTAAACACTTTCTAAAGCTTATTAGAATTATTCTCATTTGATAGAAAAGCAATATGATGAAGGTCAAGTCCTGAGTCAAAGGTCAAGCAGGCAAAAGGGCAGAGCTGGGAACTGAACTTGGATCTTCTGACTCTGTATTCAGCATTCCTTCCTCCTCATTCCACGGCACACACATCTAGCTTCCTACCCTTTCTTGGCGATCTCCATTTCGTATTTCTTTCTTTCTTTCCCACTACCTGTATCTTTTGCATTCTCTTTCTTTATAAGCATGCATTATCTCATTACTCAATCTATTTCTCGCTATACAGATATTAAAGTTTCTACATCCTAAGGAGAGAATGGAAATTTGGGAAGAAACTGTAATAATAACAATACCCTGAAACTAATGATGTCAAAACTAATAAAATGATAAAAGGTTTTGCATTTGTTGTTTATTTTAAAATGCAGAAATCTTGGCTATTTTATGTGAGAACAGTGATTTGAAATAAAAACTGTAATCTTGAAGAGGCAAGAGAAGTGGCATTCCCCTCTATTTTCTCAAGGGAGATATTGAGAAAAGACTCTTATTGAAAGTATATTTGCAAAAGCTTTCCCACATACACACATGCACACACACACACACAAAAGTATTAGCTGCTTGCCACGTATGAAGTATATTTAATTACTCCAGACATTGCTTGGTATCTGGCATTTATTAGGGTCACTTGAGCTGTTCTGCTTTAGGAAGGTTTAACCCCAAGCAGGGTATGTTTAACCAAGCTTTGCTACAAGTGCCCACTTAAGAATTCTTTCAGCAAACAAGAGGAAACATTCTTCAGCTTGACTTTGTGCCAGGGAGCCTCAACAGGCATGATGCATTAACTTCCAGAGAATGTGCCCAGTTTTCCTGAGAGTTTGCCTCAATTTACATCTGTTAAAAAACATAAACAGCTGGAAGACTAGCTGGTCCAGCCACTTGCACAGAAAGTGAGGGGCTACAGTCCAAGCTCCCCAGCAGTGCCAAGCTTCCTTTCCCCAGAGCTTCCCAGGATTTTGATGTGACCTTCGTGCCTGCCTCAGTTTTCCTACCTCTAAAATGGAAATAATAACAGCACCTATCTCACAGAATTGTTTGGGGGAGTCAATGAATTCATTCAAGCACAGATTTCAGAACATGTGCTAGAAGGTGGTATTAAGTACCCAATACATTTAGCAGATAAAATTAATAATTTCCCCATTTATTCATATCAGGACACCCACACTAGTACAGTAATCTTTGCTGACAACCTTCTACCCCACCCCAAATCCCACAAATGCTGATCTGTATACTGCCTTATTCCCTCTCGATCCTCCCCTTTGTTAATATAATAACTAGACAAATGCATTTGTAAGTCACCTAATGTATTTTTTCTCCCAGGTAGAGGAAATGCTGTAATTCAAGTAAAATTCATGTCTCAGGAAGACTGTTAAGTAATTGCTTTAATGGAAATTTCAGGCAAGCTGGGAAATGTTTTTTTGACCTGATACCCTTTCTCAAATGCTTGGCAAATACTATTTCACTACACTAGGCAGTCACCTAACTTCCACGTCAGTCTGCTCCAAACTTTAATCACTGTCACAGACAAACCTCCCTGAAATCTTTCTGGGGACACATCTTCCATTCAATGCACTGATCATCAAACCGTGAGCCGGGGAAACACATTCTAGTTCCACGGCCTTTGTTCACTCACTGAGTTGAGTTTGACACGTCACTTTATTTTAGCGAGGCTCGATTTCCTCACCTGCATCAGGGGAACAATGACATGTATTCGCATTACTACAGTCCCAGAGCCAGAGACAGCCTGCCAGCTCTTTTGGTAAATAAAGTTTTATCGGTTCACAGTCACTTGCATCTGTCTAGGAACTGTCCAGGGCTGCTTTCCTATGTCATGACAGCAGAGCTGAGTAGCTGTGACAGAGATCACGTGGTCCTCAAGGCCAAACATATTAAACCATCTGACCCTTCATAGAAAAAGCCGGCCAACTCCTGCTCTGGAAGACTGTTGGGAGAAACCAATGAAACCCCTGATCTGGAAGTGCTTTGTAAACTGCAATATTTATGGGAAATGTAAATTTTTATAACTGCCTTTTCAATGTTTATAGGCAATTCATGTGCCATTGACCCCGTGGCTGCATTCCCCCCAGCTAGACAATCCTAAACGCCTTACGCCTCTTCCTATTAGCTCAGTTTCAAATTTTTTCCCCTGCCTTTGTCACAGGGTGGGGTATCTCTGGGCTTGCTCCAGTTCCTGCTGTTCATTTTTCTTTTAAATTTCAATTAATGTATAATATACTGGGAAGGTTATTATCTGGTTCTCTAGTGAAATCCAAATTAATACAGCCAAGAACTGAGTTGGCTTTTGAAAGAACAGCTCTGTAATGACATGCTCCTGGTCAAGTCGAAAGAGCACGGTCCAAAACTAGCTTCATCATTTACTAACTGTGAACACCTGAGCGAGTTATTTAACCTCTCTCAACCGCCACTTCCACATCTATGAAATGAGAGAAAAGATTACACAGAGCTTAGAGAGTTATTGTAGCAATAACCACAGTATGTTTGTAAATAAGGACTTGGGCAGAATGCCCTGCACACAGTAGGTCCTATGACAAGGCCACCGATGTCTTCCTCGTATCGTTGATCAAGACACTCTCTACCGCTACAGTGATCAGATAATACTGCATTTGTGGGAGTCCATTTATTGGAGATAAGTATCTTGCCTTACATTTGTCCCCATTGAACTTCAAGTTGCTTTTGATTTATTGAGGTCACTTTGACTTCTATTCCTGTCTTCTGAGGAGTTAGAATTTCTGCCTTTCTGAATTTGTATTCTGTGGACCTCATTTCCAAAGGATGAAAGAACAGGAGAAAACACAGGTTAACTAGGGTTATAAGGCTAGCTGTCTAAGGCGAAATTAAGTGTAGATTTGGACCAATTATTCAAAACCTGATATGACAGAATGTTTTGGCTTCTAACTATCTAAGCCTTAGGAAATGAAATGTTTTCCTCTCAATTTTTCACCTCACACTGCTAACCAACACAGACCAGACCATGGGGTAGAAAGACAAGTGGGGAGGCGAAATTAACAGCATAGTTGAGGGGAAAGGAATGAGAAATGCGACTTTTCTCCCCAGAAAGCTGTCAGATCTTTAAACCTTGCTGCCTTACCAAGGTTTGCTTTCAGATTGTTTTAACCGGAGTCATTTTATCTACTAAAACCTTAATCTTTCTACTCCACTTTCCACATTTTCCTCTAGCGTCTTTGATGCTAGCTAGCACTTACAGTAGGCACCAGATCTCCCTGCTAGCCTGAAGCTCACTGAACTACCGCCAGAGAAGTTATGAGCACCTTGTTAATTACCATCATCAAGAGAATTAGTGTGTTATCGATAAATATTAAAGTCGCAAATTCTTTCTCTAAAGAATGTGCTTGCTGTGCACAGGTATGGGACGTCTCTCCCTGAGACAGATCTCAATCACAGAAGACAAGGAAACCCTGGCAGCGGATTCTATTTTAATCCCAAGATTTAGGGAGGGGACTGGCCTGCCAACTAAGGATTAGTTCTTCCCTTAAGAGTCTTGCGACTTGAAAAACCAGCTAAAATATGCATCTAAAAATGTAAACCACCTAAATCAGCAGTGTGGGAATCATTTCAAGTGCACTGACAAAACCACTCTTATAAATTGATATTAATTCAACATTTTTAAAGTAAAGAAAAATCAATTACATCGAAATGCACAAAAAAAAAGTTTGGAAAATAGGCTTTTTGCTCAACAGAAATTTCCAATTTTCTCATAACAACAATAATTACACCAGTTAACATTTACTGAAGAGTTACGATGTACAAGCCACTATACTGAGAACGGCACATGTGCACCTGTTGTCCCCACAACTCTGGGAGGTCTGTGCTGTTATTACTCACCAGAATTGAGGCTTAAAGAGGTTGGAAATTTGCTATAGATCACAAATCTCAGCTTTTAAAAATGAGCTGCATACATGGGAAGAGAAGACTGAACAACTCAGAGAATATGCTCCAAATGATACAAGATAATTACACACTTGTAAAGAGTCAGTGCAATCTTAGGCTGCATTAATGAAAGTAGGGGGTCCAGGGCAAGGGAGGTGATGGCTTTGTCCGCCTCCTTGGACCTTAGCATGCACCTGGGGGACTGTGTTCATTATAACAAATCAAACATGAACGAACCAGGGGGAAGGTGTCTGGGGGGCCGGTGAAGGGACTTGAGTCATGACACCTGAGAAATGACTGAAGGAGATGCATTGGTAGCCTGGAAACAGAAGAGTGCCAGGCTTAGTGAGAGACCACAAACAATGCAATAGTAAATAAGAGCATCAACCTGATTTCTTCAAGTCTCACCTTTTTCTCTTCTTTGCAGCAATAGGTGGAGCAAGCTATTTAACATCTCTAGGTCTTAATCTTATCAGCTCTAAGATGATAAGATGGATATGACCCTTTAACCTCTGGAATTAGTTACGGTTAGATAAGTAAAGTATCCCAGTACCTGGCACTCGGGAAGCTCCTAGTGGATTCTAGCCATTATTATTATTGTTGCTCTTGTGCTTTTTGTTGTTCTTGACTCACTACAGGGATTTCCAAAATCACTGCAGAAAACTGGTCTTGTGGGGTAAACAGGTGACGTGCCAGTAAAGGTGTCTATGGGCCCAAAGGCTTGGGAAATACCAACTTAGAGAGAATTAGGCAAGATTTTTATTCTAGGTATTGTGCCTTTCCAAGAAGAGGTAAAATTATGTAACAATTCAAAGGTGTGTTTGGTTAGAACCATTTCTAAAGAACATCCCCTGGAAAGAGTGTGTTCCACAGAACAAGCTTTGGGCGCCCTGACCACATAAGGAAGGGCCTGCACATCACGAGTGGTGGCCGCCACACCTGATGTCCATAAACTGCACTCTGGAGTCTGTGTGCAGGTGTCGGGACCTGTAAGGGGGTACGAACTTGGGAGGTGGGTCACTGGGCAGCTGAGACATAGGAAAAGTGCCTGCTGCATGCAAGACCTAAGACGCAAAAAGCAGCTCATTCTGAGGAAACTGTGGCGCAGTCCCCTGGTAAAAGCTGACTTTTAAAGTCAAATGGCCCAGATAAACCTGAGATTCATTAAGTGAGACCTGGAAATAAGGCTGCCCCATATAGATTCATCCAGAGACCTATGAATGAAGAAAGAAATGAATGAACACTTTTATTTCAAGGTTATCCCATTTTAAAACACATCATAAAAATCACGCCATTATTACTACCACTGACTATCATTATTGATAAAATTATAAACAGCATCAACATGAGTATCAGCTGAGCCTTTCTTTCCCCAGTTGAGTGTATGGCATGCATCAGACCCTCTTGATTGCTATGTCCTTAGTTGTTGGCTTCACCTCAAGGGCTCTGTCGGAATGTGCTTCACATAAGCAAGTTCCAAATGAAAGATGCAACAGAATCCAGGACAGGCTTTGTGTAGACATGGATTTTCACATGCTCATTCAAAATATTTGCTGTCAATGGTACTTGGTTGAAGTGATTGTTACATATAGCATGGCTAACTTTTTATGTAAATGAAATGCAAATGTATGCAATGTTATCTTTAATGCAGATGTAGCAGAAAGTATTAAGATATGCTGAGAGCCTAATTAGGTCCTACATCAAAAACTATATATAAACTTGACTCCCATGTCTCAAGAACACAAATTAAGTTGAGAAATCCCAGTTTGCAAGCTTAAAAAAATGTACATATATATTTTAAATCACAGTTCTTTTTCTTCTCCCTTCTCTAAGACTGAGCACTTAAAAGGATGACCGTGGACAGAAACTTCAACTTGGGAGAGGGGGTGTGAAGTGGGTGGGAAATGAACAAGTTTCTTTCTAGCAAAAGCCAGGAAGCAAGAAAAGAAAATCAACCACAACCCCGAAAAAAGGCAAAACAAAGCTGTCTTGAGCTTTCCATTTTCGTATTAAAAATGATGACTTGCCAGAAAAGCATATTTTTGCATTTATTTCCATTTCTAACTGTCCCAGAGACAAACACATGTGTATCCTTCCTAATTGCTGGGACAGATAAAACTTATATAAATTCCAGTCCCCTGAGTTCCCTGTGTTGATAATCCCAGCAGGGGTGGGGTCACATTTTGCTGTTATCTAAGAGGCGAAAGATTGGCAAAGCAAATAAATATCAGAATGAGTACTAAAGCAATGCACACTCAACCTACATGATGGAGTGGGCCTGTCTCAAGCATTCAGAAGCACCGTTTATATAGAATATTGGTAAAACTGTTCAACTGCCTTTCTATTTATTACAATGGGTCCCCAAAAGAACTCTCCTATGGAATACTTTGTTAGGCCACTATATTTCAATATACACAGTAGAAAAGTCTTCATAAATATAATCCAGGCTTTTCACTAACTTAGAAGAGCCTCACCTCCTGATTCCTCAGCAAAGTGTAGTGGGCTCAAAGTAACAAGTGCCTGAGGCCTCTGCCTGTCTCTAGCTGTCACTTGCTCCATGCCCTGAGGCAGCTCAGAGGCCAAGAGCCTCAATGGACTTATTACCTCTTTGATTTAAGGGGCTTCCTCCCCCCTTCCCCCATAATATTCCAAGACTGTTTTACAAATCAAAAGAGGGAGAAAAGGATGCCAAAAGCATCCTGAAAAAATATCTAAAATACTTCATAAATGTAAAGTGCCCTGGGTCTCCAAATTGTAAGGAGATGTGTGTGTAAGGTAGAGCACACCTATATTCTGCATCACTTGTATATGCATATCTGTATTTGAACTCATGAATATTCATGTCTGTAAGTATATCTGCATACATTTGTATACTGAACTCATATATCACGTGTATAGGTACTCATACATAAGTAGATGTATATATGCATATAGTAACCTCAACCATATAAGCATGTACAATATGTATATGATGATGTACTCATATATGTCCTCATTATACATATATGCTCGTGCATATAGGCTCATTCATATGTACTCACATGCATATATGTGTCTCTATGTACCAATACATTAAATGTGCGTGTATCTGAACCAGTTAACCTGCGCCCTTTGCAATAGAGACAGTACCTGAAATGGCCCAAGACTACAGCTGGACCTGTGCTCAGGATAGAGAGCTTAAAGCAAGCAGAGTTTATCGGTCTCTACTCCCCTCGGAGTTTCCTTCCATCTTGTTTACTACAACCTCTGAAAGGAAAGCTCTTTTTTAGTTCTGCTAAGGTCCCCAAATGCTCTTAACATCTCCAAAGCCCTCTAATACACAAGGACCCTGTTGCTGCGAGGCACAGAACTGCGTTGGCTTCCCGGCCCCACAGAACACGCCCGGCAGAATACATCACACGCCCCACAGCACTGTGCTCCTGAACGCCATGTTGCTGCCGCCACTCGCCCGTATTTCCCACACTAGCGTGATGACCCCATTTGTTCTCTGGCTGTGCTCTCCACATTTTAAAGTAATATTTTCCCCATGTCTGTCCTTCATCATGCCCTTTCTTTAAAGAGGAAAAATGTCCCCTGCCCTGGGTTCCTCCCCCGTTTTCTGCGGTCATTCCTGGGGTTGTTCGTCAAGTATATAGTAAACACCACTCACTATCCACTAATGAGATTTTTAAGAACCAAGATTGGCACCCAAACAATTAGAGGCCGATGGAAGATTTAGTCTTAGTGCTAATACAATAGCTTGGTTCAGATGATGACCGCTGTTGATGTTCAGAAGACAAGAGAGGATGCTCTGGGCTGCAGTGGTTGGGGAAGAGTTGGAAACTGAGCAATCCTCCTATCCAGCTCCGCCCCCACCTTTTCAGGTGCTCCTCCTAAAAGAATAAACCATTCTGCTACTTCATGTCCATCAAAATCCCCTCCTTAACTTTGTGCACCTTGCTTTGCCTCTTCTGCA